>PVJX010007655.1:0-69826 GCA_004027295.1 Dolichotis patagonum
CCAGGCAGTTCCCTGTGGATGAAGGGCGTGCTTACCAGTCCCAAAGAGTCGCGCTGAGATGCAGGTCCACGCAGACTTTCAATCCAAACAGCTCAGGCCACTGTATGGTCCGGGAGTTTTGGGTCCCAAACGGACAGCCTGAGATGCTGCTTTCTGGGAGACTTCCTGGGCATGAAGGGCCGATGCCTAGCATTTTCATGACCATCTTTAAGAACCTCAACCACATTACAGTTTGGACTTACGATGCCAATAACTTTTTGATGAGATGGACTTCTTTGCCCCCAAATAATAGTGCTGACTGAATAATCTAATTCAAATTCTACTCATGTAGAATCAATACAAAAAGTACTGAGCATTCTGGTTGGTGACAGGATGCACTCCAAATCTCTCTTTGTATTCAGTCACATCTTGGGCCATTTTGAGAGTGATGCTATTGTATTAGTTTTGCATCCATATCACAGTATTTATAAAATGTAATGGTCACATCCAGAGATATATTGCATAAAGGAAGACAGAATATTCTATTCTAGGAAGACATGCTTCATAAATAGCATTGGAATCTTCAGTACTTTTGCCTTTAAAATCAAGATATTGTAGAAAGCTCTGCATATACCACTTTTTTACCAATTGAATGGATGGTATTCTGAGCATATCTGGGAGGTGATCTTTCTCTACTTTCATTGTATTTGCCAACCGAATATGAAATCTTTCCAAAGACACATATATGAGATACTTTCACAAGCATTTAGTGACCCAAAATCTGGGAAGTGCTTCATGGAGAGTAGAATAGCTGATAAGTGCAAGTAGAATTTCTAGAATGCTGCTGTCCCATGTGGACTTGAGTCCGAGTTCAAGATGCGACTGTGGACATTGCTGGGCTGAGCAAAGGATGGCTTATGGTCTGGGTATCATGTATATTTCATGATTATCCTGCTGCAGGAGCAAAGCCACAGGTCCAGCTTGCTTCTGAGCACTCTGGTCCACAGAATCCAAACTATTTTTGGTTTTTAAATTGATATCATTCACATTGATGGTTATAACTGATATGCATTAAATGCTGTATTATTTTCTGTTGTTGATTCTCTTTCTTTTCATTCTATTTAATTGAATACTTTGTTGTTTCATTTTATTGGGATTCTTGGGATTGAAGTTTTTATTGTCATTTTCTAGAATATGCTTTAGAATTTTTGAGAGTTTAAAGATTTGATGCATAACTAAACATGGAATACCTTTAGTTACTCTATTTCCTGGAACCTATTACAATTAAAAATGAAAAGATATTAGATTTATTATTAAAGGAAGTGAGAAAAATTCTTTATGCTCTTAAAATGCATCTCTTTATCACATGAAGTAACTGTCAGAGCCCCACCCCAGGTCGCGCTGCTGGGCTGGCCCACGCCACTCTGGCCGTGGTGCTCCCACTGGCAAGGAGGAAGGCACTGCACAGAAGATACTACCACTTCTGCCCCAGCTCACACTGCTGGGCGTATCTGCCCACTGCTGTCCTCCCCCACCACCACAGCCTAGAGGAAGGCGCCACGTGGATGAAGTGGCCGAGCTCCAGCATACCTTATGCTGCTACACTAGCCCTCACCACTCTGGTAGATGCAATGCCACCTTTCCCTCATGGAGGAAGGCGCTGCATGGAGGAGACACCAGCTCCGCTGCAGCTCGCACTGCTGGGCAAATCTGCCCACTGCTGCCGCCTAGAGGAAGGCACCCTTTGGATTAAGCAGCTGAGCCCCACCCTGGCTTGCTCACCAGAGCTGGCCCAAGCCCCTATGGCTGCTATGCCACCACTATACCAGCACTGAGGAAGGAGTCAGGTGGAGGAGACCACCGAATCTATCCTGGGTCACGCTGCTGGGTGTGCTTGTGCACTACTCCCCTACCACCACTACAGCCCAGCACAGAATCATTGAACTGATGTGGATAGACAGTGCTAGTTCATTGGGAGACTGGCTGGCCCCTAGCACAGACAGAACAACCCAGTAGGTTTTGGTTGCTATGTACCCAACAATTGGGTGGACATCAACATCAGAGTAAGACCCCAGGAGGCACACTGCTGACCGTAGTGACTATTGGGATAAAAAAAAACAGATATTGGCACAGAAAGTGAAAATAACAAAACAAACCAAAACACAATCTCACACATCTAGTCCATCAGGTGCAAGAACAGGCAAGACAGAAATGGAGGACTTTAATAGTCATACACTGGAAATCTCTGAAAGATAGCAAATAAAGTAAAGAAACAAATCCATGAGGCTATACAGGAAATCAAATTAGAAGTAATGGCTTATGTAAAAACACAAGTAACAACCTTAGTAAAGGATTTGCTACACATAGCCAGGGAAGAAATAGATAAAAAAAATTAAAAGAACATGGGAAATTGATTGAAAGAAACCTTGAATGAACAAGGTAGAAAACAAGCAGAATCCATGAAACAGTTTCAAAGACATATCCAAGAAACAAAAAATTCTATTGAAACGTGGAAAAATCGCTTAAATGAAGTTGAGTATAGAATTTCAGACCTTGAGGATGGTATCCCAGTTAGCGATTAGGAAAAGATAGAACTTATAAAAACAATAAAGCAGCACAAAATAACAATCCAACAATTTCAAGATGATACCAAGAGAAACAGTGTAAGGCTTATAGACATCAGTGAGGATGCAGGAGAAATGCAAAGGACTTAACAAAGCTATTCACAGAAGTAACTATGGAAAATTTCCCAAACAGAGGGAAAAAATCTGACGTACAAATAAGTGAGGCCTATAGAACACCAAACAGTCATAACCAAATAAATATACATTCATACATATAATAATTAAGATTTCAGACATACAGTATAAAAACAGAATACTAAGAGGTGTTAGAGAAAAGACACAAACCATCTATCAAGGAAAGCCTATTAAAATCATGGCAGACTTTTCAGCACAAACTTTCAGGTTAAGATGAGCATTGAGTGAAGTATTTTAAGTCCTAAAAGAAAACAACTTTCAACCCTGACTGCTGTACCCAGCAAAACTGTCTTTCAAATTTAATGGAGAAACAAGACAATTCCATGTCAAAGAACAACTGAAGAAATTCATATCTACCAAACCAACTCTAGTAATTTTGAAAGACATACTACAAAGAGATAAAAATGACCGCAATCACCAGAGCAACAACTGAAAGAAACCACCAGCCTGGATAAGCAACTAAGCAAGAGAGGAAAGTGGGAAAACAATCACAGGAACATAATATGGCAAAGTCAAGTCAATACATATCAGTAATAACCATAAATGTAAATGGGCTTAATTCACTGGTCAAAAGAAGCTGGTGACAGAATGGATAAAGAAACAGGACCCCACAATATGCTGTATCCAAAAAATACATCTGACTAAAAAAAAAAAACCTCATAGACCAAAAGTTAAAGGATGGAAAACAGTATTCCATGCAACAGAAACCCAGAAAAAAGCAGGGGTAGCTATTCTGTTTGTAGACAAATTGAACTTCAAACCTAAATGGATTAAAAAAGACAAATAAGGCCATTACATACTTGTAAGTGGAAACCTAAAAGAGGAAGAACTAACAGTTATAAATATATATGCACCAAATACAGGAGCATGCAACTATATAAGACAAATAGTAATAGACATGAAAAACCAGATACACAAGAATACAATATTAATAGGAGATTTTAACACCCCACTATCGCAAAGAGATAGATCAACTAGACAAAAACTCAGCAAAGAAATAACAGAACTGAAACATACCTGTGAACAAACGGACTTAGTGGGTGTCTACATAGTGTTCACCAAACCACATCCAAATATATATTCATCTCAGCTGCACATGGGACATTCTCTAAAATAGACCATATATTAACTCATAAAACATTCTTAAGTAAATGCAAAGGGAGTGAAATTACCTTATGCATAATATCATCTCATAGTGCACTAAAATTCAAAATTACCAGCAAAAAACCCATGCAAAACCTGCATAAATACATGGAAATTAAATAACAATCTTCTGAACAACCGGTGGGTTCCAGATGAAATCAAAGAAGAAATAAAACAATACCTAAAATATAATGAAAATGCAGACACAGCATGTGTAACTTATGGAATGCAATGAAAGCAGTCCTAAGAGGAAAATATATAGCAATAAATAGCCACATCAAGAAAACAGAAAAAGCACAAATGAATAACCTAATGCTACATCTCAAGCTACTAGAAAAGAAACAATAAGTCAAGCCCAAAGCTCATAGAAGAGAGGAAATTGTTAAATTAGAGCAGAAATTAATGCAATTGAAAGCAAAAAAAAATAGTACAAAGAATTAGTGAATCAAAGAGCTTGATTTTGAGAGGATAAAAATTTGATAAACCCCTAGCTAACCATATCAAGAAAAAGAAAGAAAAAAACCCATATCCATGCAATAAGGACTGAAAAGAGGGAAATTACTACATATCCCATGGAAATTCAAAAGGTCATGAACACCTACTCTGATAATCTCTACTCACATAGGGTGGAAAACACAGAGGAAATAGATTTTTAGAAACATATGAACTATCAAACTCAATCAACAAGATATAACAATTTTGAATAAGCCAATATCAGCTACTGAAATCAAAAATGTTATGGAAAACCTGCCAACAAAGAAAAGCTCAGGTCCTGACAGATGCATGACTGAATTCTATAAGAAATTTAGAGAAGACTTAATGCCAACACATCTTAACCTCTTCAATGAAATTGAAACAAAAGCAGTGCTGCCTAAATCATTCTTGGAAGCAAATATTATCCTGATACCAAAACCAGAGAAAGACCCAATCAAAAAGGAGAACTATAGACCAATCTCACTAATGAACACTGATGCAAAGATTCTCAATAAGATACTGGCAAATAGAATGCAGCAAATCATTAAGAAAATTGTAAACCATGGGCATGTATGATTTATTCCAGGAATGCAGGGATGGTTTAACATAGAGAAATCAATACCTGTAATACATCACATCAGCAAAGCCAAAAATAAAAATCACATGATCATCTCAATAGACACAGAAAAAGCTTTCAATAAAGTCCAACATCCTTTCATGATAGAAACTTTACAGAAATTCAGAATAGACGGTATGTACCTCAGTCTCATAAAGGCCATTTATGACAATCCAACAGCCAACATTACAATAGACAAAATCTGAAGCCTTCACTCTAAAATCAGGAAGAAGACAAGGATGTCCACTATCACAACTCCTATTTAATATAGTTCTAGAAATATGAGCCAGAGCAATCAGACAAGAGGGAGAAATAAAAGGAATAAAAATAGGAAAAGAAGAAGTTAAATTATCATTATTTGCAGATGACAAGATACTGTAAATAGAAGACCCCAAAAACTCCATTAAAAGACTGCTAGAGGTAATAAACAAATTCAACAGTGTAGCTGGATACAAAGTCAACACTCAAAAATCAATGGCAGTCCTGTACACAAACAAACAAATCACTAAGAGAGAATGTGGAAATATCACCATTGACAATAACATTTAAAAAATGAGATACTTAGAAATCAACCTAACCAAGAACGTAAAATATATATGCTGAAAATTATACAACCCCAAAAAAGGAGATTGATGTGGATATAAGAAAATGGAAAGATATCCCTTGCTCTTGGTTAAGAAGAACCAACATTTTGAAAATGGCCATACTCCCAAATCTGTTATAGAGATTCAATTAAATCCCAATCAAAATAACATCAACATACCTTACGGATCTAGAAATATAATTCCTAAAATTCATCTGGAAACAGAAGAAACCAAGAAGAGCAAAGGCAATTCTGAGCAACAAAGGCAAGACAGGAGGCATCTCAATCCCTGATTTGAAACTATATTAGAAAGCTACAGTGATAAAATCTACATGGTACTAGCAAAGAATTATATCTGAGGATCAATGCAACAGATTAGAGGAGCAAACACTGCTACAAAGATAATCAGCCACCTGATATTTGACAAAGGGGCTGAACATGTTCACTGGAAATAAGATAGCCTCTTTAATAAATGGTGTTGGAAATATTAGCTTTCCACATGCCAAAGACTGAAAAAACACCTATGCTTATCTCCACAAACTAAGCTAAAGTCAAAATGGATCAAAGATCTAAATATTAAAACAGAAACACTAAATCTGCTGGAATACAAAGTAAGTAAAAACATTGGAGACACAGGGGTAATGAAAGAATTCATGAATAAAATGCAAACCGCACGGGAAATACTTGAAAGACTCAACAACTTGGGTCTCATATTACTAAAAAGTTTTTGCACTTCAAAATAAATCACCAACAATGTGAAAAAAACCCACAGAATGGGGAAAAATCTTAGCCAAGAATACCTCAGACTTATATCCAAAAATCTATAAAGAACTGAAAAACTTCAAGCCCCCCAAATTCAAGGACCCTCTCCAAAATTGAGCATTGGAAATGTACACAGTTCTCAGATGAAGAAATTCAAATGGCAAATAAAACATGAAGAAATGCTCACCATCACTGGTCGTTCAAGAAATGCAAATTAAAACAATATTGAGATATCATCTCACACTGGAAAGAATAGCTGCCATCAAGAAATCAACTGATAACAAATGTTGGTGAGGCTGCAGGGAAAAAGGAACATTGCTCCACTGTTGGTAGGAGTGCAAACTGGTGCAACCACTATGGAAATCAATATAGAGAATTCTCCAAAGACTAGGATTGGAAGCTCCATTCAACCCAGCTATTCCCTTCCTGGGTATTTTCCCAGAAAAACTGAAAAGGTCATATCACAGTGATATATGTGCACCCATGTTTATAGCAGCACAATTTGTAATAGCTAAATCTTGGAAACAACCAAGATGCCCATCAACTGCAGAGTGGATGAAAAAGATGTGGTATTTTTTATACAATGGAATATTAGCTATGAATAAGGATGATCTTGAGGCCTTCATAGGGAAATGGAGACACCTTGAGACTATCTTCATTAGTGAAATAAATAAGAATCATATTTATAAATATCACATTGTATTTCTAGTGTAAAAAGTAGTAAGAACTGTAGGAGTAATAGAACCAAAATGCATAGTTGCTATTGTAAAAAAGAGAGGAAAAGAAAGTGCTCTAAAGGATGTAACTGCATGTATGTTTAAGTGTGTAAGACAGATGACCATATGACAATTTTTGCTAGATTGTTTAGCAGAACTGTTCACAGTCTCGAGGTTTGAATATCTACTTTGTATGCTGTAATTTTGTAACTTTAACCACTATTTCCAAGATGACAGTATGTAACATGTCAAGTAGTGATTAATTAGTGTTTTGTTTTTGTTCTTTTCTTCTTTTTCCTTTGGAATTCTGTATTGTTGCTGCTCTTTTTTCTGTTTTGTTTGGTTGTTTTTTTCTCTCTTTTAGTAAAATTTATATAAATAAAAAAATGCAATACATGTTTTCCTTAACAAATCCTGTTGCTTCTAATCCATTTAAAAATAGAGGAACAATGTGCTTTGAGCTGAGACAACATGATAACCTTGTTTTTAAAAAATATATAATTATTGAAATACCATGTTAATTAGTACTCCTAGAGTTAGGCTATGTTCACAAGGTAAAGAACTCAGCAGAGCTGGATTCTGGCTAAAATGAGAGGGATAACTTGGCTTATTATTTGTATGAATATTTTCTTTTTCTTTTTAAATTTTATTTAAAGAGAAAAAAGCAAAACAGAAAAAAGGGTAGAAATAATACAGAATTTGAAAAAAATTGAGAAATCACTACTTGATAAATTACATATTGTCTTCTTAGAAATAGTTGTTCATGTTACAAAATCAAGGCATACAAGGTGAACAAACAGTGAGGCTGTAAACAGTTCTGTTCAACGATCCAACAAAAACTTGGTAATATGGTTATCAATCCCACACACTTAAACATACATGCTGTTATATCCTTTAAAGCATTTTATTTGCCTCCTTTTGCTTTTTAAGTACATTATCTGTTTAGTGATATCATGTTTCAGCTTGCTCAGTACCTTATTGATCTGTTTTGTTGTTATTTCCTTTTTAACTACCTTATGTAATTCTGTTGTTTTGTTTTTGAGTTTCTCGTCATCCATGTCACACGGATCAGCTTTGATGGAGTTGGGAGTTTTTGGAGGTATTTGGTTACCTTGTTTTCTCATGTTCTGTTGTTTTATTTTTATTTAATTTTCATTAACTTGGAGGTAGTAATATACAACAAAACAGGATGGAATAAAGCCAACTGAGACAGTATAGTGAAATTGGCACAGAACATCACAGCAGGTCATCAGGACAACAATAATAGGCACCATTGTATATCTCATTATCTTCAAAATAGTTGTTCTTCTATTAGGTACAGCAAAATCAAAAGAAATAAACAACATTATAGAACACATCAAAACAGAATATTGAATAGAGCAACACCATTAATCAGGACAAAGCAAAACAATGATAAAAATATCTGCCTTCAGAGATAGTAGAAGGAAACTCCCCCCACTTGCTGTACCACATATGGTCACCTCCCAAGAGATACCCAGATCCCTGGATCCTGATTGTTAGTGGGGTGGGGGGGGATATGGTATGTTTGATTCTAAGCCCGCACCCCAGTAGGCAACAGGCTGGTTACTGGTTGGCTCAGTGCCCTAAGTTCCAACATGGCATGGATCTCAAGAAATGCTGTTGCTTCTTGTTTTCCCACCCTGGGATGGCCGAGGCTTGCCAGGTCACAGTCACTTACCAGGGCTGCAGGCTTGTTACTTGTATGAATATTTTCATTCTGCATATGAGAATAATGTATATATTTGATCTACTTAAATTATTAAGAAATCTGATACATTGCAACTAGTTAAAAATGATGTAATGAAATAAACTGAAAACACAAAAAATAAAAATAAAATGCATCTGTTCATTGGATGCATTGATAAACACCTGATACAACTGATATCACGAGGTGTTTATCCTCAGGATCAACACCTGAGGAAAACTAAAGATTAATATTGATTATTGAACACTTATTTTAAAAGGTAAGAAACTGCACAAAGGGCAGTTGGATAGGGGAAAGGAGAAAAGGAAGGGAAAAGGAAAAAGATATAAATTTGTTTATATACACATAAAATAGCTAAGATTTCTATGCTACTAATTCCATTTGTTCTTAGAAAAGAACAGTTAACACCCATATGATTAGATCAGTCTGCATGTCTTTATCTGTGAATCTAAGCAACTCTTTTGAAGCCATGTGAGATATGCCAACTATTGTTAAATTCCTATCGTCAAGTTTTGAAGGCATATATAATTTATTGTTTTGGGTTTTTGTTGCTTTTGTAGATTTTGTTTGTATGTTTCTTTTTTGTTTTTCTCTGTATAAAATAAAAGAAAATGAAATAAAAATGAATAAATAAATAAATAAATAAATAGCCAATCTTGGCTTGAATGAAAGGTAACAAACTCCTCTGATAGTGCCCCACTCTCAGCAGCTGCCTGAGAACTGAGACCAGCTACTTTCTCTTTATCCTCTTTGGTGCTTCTCTATGGCAAACACCTCTGGACCAGGCTGCATTTCTTGAAACTTAAAGGGGCATATCTAAAGGTAATTTAAAAATCATGTCAAGCTCAACTGCAAAGAAAAAAGGGCCTACAAGACAGCCCAAATGTGACTAGTCAATTACAGACAAGGAATGTGGACAGTTACTAATATCAGAAAATCAGAGGATGGTAGCACACCGAAAGTGCATGCTCTTTTCATCTGCTTTGGCATCATTACTCTCTGATCATGAGAGTCTTGGTGGAATGTCTACTGAAGATGTCCAAAAGGAAATTAAAAGAGATGATGCTGATGTGTTCTTTGTGCACTGTTCTGGAGCTGCAATTAGCTGTGATGAAAAAACATGTCACAGGACATTCCACTGCTACCATGCTTTGCATGATAAAGCTCAAAAACAAGAAAGACCTTCACAAGGAATTTACATGGTTTATTGTCCAAAACAAAATTGCACATAATTCTGAAGCAGCTGATTTAGAAGAAAGGTTCAATGAGCATGAACTGGAGCCCTCATCTTTCAAAAGTAAAAAGAAAAGTAACAAAGAAAGAGCAAAAAATCTAATTTTAAAAGACAATCAGAAGATACCAGGTCCATGTCTTCCCATGGAACCAATGAAATGTAAAGTAGTTCCTATAGAGAAATGTCTCCACACAGAAGCAGCCCCAGTGACAACAGGCCTAAATGTGGATTTTGTCATGTAAAGGAGGAAGAAAATGAATTGAGATGAAAATTGCATATATTTAATTCCAGGAAGGGATCTGCTCATTGTAAGTACATGTTATTTTCCTATGGTACAGTCCAGCTAACAACAATAAGGTCAGAATTTGAAGATATTGAAATTAAAACTAATTCAGGAAATTAAGTGAAGAAAAAACTTAAATGTGCAGTTTGCAGTCATTCTGATGCTACTGTTGTACTTTGTAATTTGTACAAGACAAAGCTAGGTAAATTGGAAATAGGTTACAAAGAATTTACAAACTGTATGGTAAAAACCACAGAGCAAATGATGAGAGGGATGAAGAAGATGAGGAATGAGACAGTAAAAGCCATTGAAAAGTGGAATTGACCAGCAACAAGCTTAGCAGCAACTTACAGAAACTAGGCAGGAATGTTAATTATATGGAATCTGTCACCAGGATCTAATATCCACTAGTAAATACATGATGAAGTAATGATATACAGTAACATTTTAAAAAATCTTAATCTTTTTTGTTAAGAGCATGTTAGCAGAATGCTGGGGATTATATAAGGCTTGTATAGTTTTTTAACCTAGCCAGTTTGCAACCACAAAAATAAATTATCTCTTTATCAATAATGTGGTTACAATGTCAAAATGATAAGATAACTCACTCCTTAGTATCATTACATTGGTTTTATTTTCCTCAAGAATCATATTTTACATTTTCTTATCATCTTTTAAACAGGTTCATAGGACAGAATTAGAAAACTTGGAATGAATAAGATATCAATCACTACTATTGTTTTTACTATTTTCCAAAAGGGTTCATAACATTTTACTGCCCAACTCTTAGATCTTTCACTGAACTGTCTAAAAACACCTTGTTTGTTTTATGACTCTTCTCTAAAAGGCTGAGTTTGTCATGTCAATTTTATGCAACCATGGATTGCCATTTCTAAACTCTGTTAATCCTGTGTACAGTGTTAACAGTTAAAGCAGACACTTATATGAAGCAAGCTACATTTCTGAAATGAACAAGATTCTACTGGTTGGAGTGCTTAATTTTGTTTAGCGGATCACCATTAAAGGAAACATGAGCAAATTTTACATTACAAAGCAAATATACTGCTGGTGACAACACATGGTAATTTGTGGATTTTTTTTTGCATGCAAGTAAAGGAGGCTAGAAATAGAGAGAACATTCTGTTTAGACTAGTTTTGAAATCACATGCTAAAAGTGTATTCCAAGAAGTGTGTTGAAGCTTTCTATTTGCTTTCCTGTCATGGTTGTTCTCACTGAGAAGCATGGACTTGGGCAGCTGGAGATTATGAGTTTAAATCTCCAATGCTTATGCCAAAATTGTCATGACAATACATTTCTTCTCTTTCCATGTTATGCAAAGAGCTTCTGCTAAATGATTGAATCCTTTGAGATTAAACCAAGATTTCGCAACAGCAAATTTAAACTCTTGCAGATTTAAGAGGGCATCACCTGCTAAGAAATTTAGACACACCCCTCAGAATGTCTTTCATTTTCTGTGGTGATCCTTGTGAGTTTGTGTATCAGGTAACTCTATTAATATTAAAAAGGCTTCTCTAGGAAAAATCTGTTCTTCAGAATGCCTTATATGTGTAGAAAACTCTTGGTTTGTGTCTTTCATGGGATTCAATATTCCCAATTCATTAAGAGTGAGATGGCTGTGTGTTTTCTTCTTTTTTTGGTGCAGGGTCTGCCGCCCTTTAGTGTATGTCCATGGTGAAGTTATTGCTCTAGAACTTCCCCGTATTGTTACAGAAGGGAGAACACTTTATTACAACAAACATGACATCCTAGGTAAATAGTAAATTTGGCAATAATAATAGCATCAAGCACAATCTATACTCTGAAAATTTTAGAGCATAGAAGCAAAGTCTGTAGATATAGAAAAGAATCTATCACAAATGAAGAATTTGTTTCCACAGTGTCTCCCATGGTGGAATAATTTTGCCCCCTTATGAATCAACTTAAGAAGGATAGTGTTTAAAACATAGAAAACTTGGAAGCTAGCAAAAAGAAACCTGGAGTATAAAAGGTGGTCATACAAAGTTTGGGAAAGTAGAGAAGGGGCTAGAAAAGAAGGAATGAAGTATTAAAGAGAATACCTAAACTTGGATTGTGGGTTTGGTGAATAGGATTAGCTTTCTGTGACTGATTTCTTCCCAGTCATTTATAAAAGAGAGAAAAAAGAAAGAAAATATAACAATAAAGAATAAAGGAGTAAAAACAAAAAGGAAAAAGAAAAGACAAATAGGAAAGGCAAAACATTTGAGAGAAAAGGACAATTTACTGAGTTCCAGCTTCTTCCCACACTGGTTATACTCTGCAACGATTTCTTAACAATATGGAAACTCATGACAAGGCAAAAGTCCAGTAAGGAGAGACATTCTGTCTTAATCACCTTCTCCTCACTGAGACAAAATACCAGACGTGCACAACTCCAAGAAGAAGAATTGTATTTTCGCTCACACATTGTAGCTGTTGCAGTCCATACTGCCCTGGCTCCAAAGGAGAGGGTGGAGTGGCAGAAAGTCTAGGTAAAGGGACAGAAGCTTGTGGGATGGTGCCAAGTTTGCAGAGATGATTGGAGAGAGGTGAACACTAGACACCGGCAGCTTCTGGGAAGTACTTACTTCCTAGGAGAAAGTCAGCTATAAGCTCCCTTATTCAGTCACCTCCCCAAATCCCTATCTATGGTCTCACTAGCCTTGAAGGTGATGCCTACATATAAACTATAACACATGCCTAAATTTCAAACTCCTTTGGAGACTAATGCAAATGAAACACAAGTTCTAGGTCAATGTGGACAATTAAGCAAGACCCTGCTTTAAAAGTAAAAGTAAAAATCACTGTTGATAAGGTTCAGTGATAGAGTACCTTTTACTGCAATAATGACAAAAGGATGGAAAAGAAAAAACATAAAAATTTACATTTGCTTTGAACACCTCTTGTTTTTAAGCATGTTCAAGTCTTCAGTTTTGCTTCCAACTGTTGTCATAAATATCTCCTTTTACCTTAATTTATATTTGCTTGATTACTAGTGGGCTTCAGCCATAATTTTTTTGTGTATCTGCCCTAGAAATGGAATAGAAGTTCTCACACAAATATGAACACACCTCACTGCTGAGTTATACCTTAACCCAACCCTCAAAGAATCTTTTTCTCTGTATTTTTAAAGCTGCAACACTGAACACAGACACTGGCACTTAGTAAGCACCCACAGGTCAGGTTGTCGCAAGGTTTCCTGATAGGTGAGGACCATTATGGACCTTCACATAGGAATCTGAGGATGCTCAGCAGGTGTCACCCCTTTTACCATATCCTTATTTGAACTCAACTTTGAGCCACACTCTGCCTCCATGCTTCGTGGCCTTCCTCTCCAACATCATAAACCCAGGTAATGATAAAAAACAGATCCACAAATCCAGTATAAAAGTATTCTAAAAATTTCAGAATTCCATTCCAGGAAAATGTTAAGGCAATCACAAAAAAAAAGAAAAAAGAAAAGAAAAACAGTCTCAGTCACCATCAAAGCCAAGGGGAGACTGAGAATTCATGGTGAGTGGTAACTTTGGGATGTGTTCTTCTGGATGGGATCAGGGATCAAAAATTGCATTACAGGAAACTAAGGAAATTTGAACAAAGAATTGTAGATGGAATCTTTGTGTGCTCTCTGGAGAGATTTTCTATGTATTTCAGACCATTAAAAAGTAAAGTGTTTTTAAAATGTTAAAGTATGTTGATATTTCTGTGTACTTGTACTTATTAATGAGTATTTACTTCTCACCCCTAAACACAAAACCTGATATTTTCCTAACGTATGCTGAATGAGTTCACTATGGCTCAAGACAACTCACATTTGGAACACTGATTACAATATCTTTTTCTTTTTGTGACCAAATACCTGAACAGCACAGTAGGGAAAATTTGTGATTGTTGGACCTTTAATGCAAAGAGTTGATCTGCCAGCTCCAGCCAGAGCTACCAGTGGTAGGTGGGGCTGGGAGTAACACCAGGAACACAGAGCTCATTCTTCTGTCAGGTGATGCTTTGTGATTTGAAAAGATGCCTTTTACTCTCAGGGCTGTAATGTATGTAATTCTGAGTGAAGTGCACCAAGAGTCATTAGTGAACAATGAAGAGACAGTCATGGTAACTTTTCCAAAGTGGGTAAGAAAACAGGATCATAAACTGCCTGTGAGAGAGGCAATGTCTGTGGTCTTCATTTGTGTGGCAAATCACTGCATTGTGTTCTGCAGTCTTGATAAGGCACTGTGTTGTGCAGAACATAGAAAACTGCATTCATTTTCCTTCAGAGAATAGGGCATGGCAACAGGTACTGAGAGAAATGATTGCATTGACAGTGTTCCATTGGAGTCACATATAGCTCTAAGAAGAATGGAAGAGGCACATTCAATTATCCAGTCAATGACAGTGGCAGTATTGTCTGCCCGAGCCTCCTAAGTGCTAGGGGATGTTTGTCATTGCACTTGGTTCTTCCAAGGTTTTTGCTTTTTTGTTTCTTTTGTGTTTGTTTGTTTTGTCTTTCTGAGATAGGGTTTCACTGTACAGATTAGGATTGCCTTGAAGTCACAGTGATCTTTCTGCCTTATTCTCCCACATGTTGGGGTTCCATTTGTGCACCACCATCCTGGATTCCCCCACCTGCTGCACCAGTAATTGAGCTCAGGAACTGCTGTTCACAAGCACTGTGCTGCAAAGCTGCAATCCTGGGTGCAAACAGTTTTTTTTCTCTTTTTATGAGACAGTGTCTCACTGTGTAGTTCAGAATGGCCTTGAACTCTTAAGGATCCTCTTGCCTCCGTCATAAAGTGTCAGCCCAGCATGACATAGCTGAGTTTTTCTAAGTTTTATACATTTAAACACTTTGAACAGAATGAAGTTTACTTAGAATATTTTCAAGGTATATCTATAATTCCCTAACATTTTGTTTGTTACTGAAAATCTAGTTGATGATCTGAAGCACAACTCAAACAGAAGACTTAGCTCAGGATGAGTAAACAATTGCTTAATACATAAAACCTTGTAATATGGAGATAGAGATGTTTTCTAATTATTTACCCAGAATTTTTTTAATATAAGTAAGGTTAGCTATTAACTATAAACACTTAATTTCTGTTACTTGCCACAGTTGGAAAACAAACACAAGGCACAAAGAACTCATCATCATGTCAGATAAAACTCTGTGCTTTGAAGGGATAAATTTCTCTTCGGTAATCCACAGTACTGAACTATTAAGGGAAATACAAGACAAGTTTGTGGTGAAGGATGAAGATACAATAACTGTGACTTATCCCAAATCAGGTAAGGAAATGAGATCATGAGTAGGTCATGAGAGCATTATAACTGTGTGCTTCAGTCATCCTGTGGATGAATGGAAAACTTCCACTATTCCAGAAGTCATACAGTAGTTTTATAAGTAACGAATAGTGTCTAATAGCATTTACATTCAGAAAAAAGGATGCAAATCACCTGTTAAACAGGGAGATCAAATTAAAGAAGGACCTTCTAACAAACCACAAAAGTGCAATAAGTAAGTACTAAAGGAGATTCTGGAATTTGAATAATTGTACTTGGCTCAATGGGGGTAAAGGATAACATTGGAAGTCCCATAGTTCTTAGAAAGTAAGGGTAATGGGAATTCAGTTAATGGACTTTAGCATATATCTAAAGAAGACATTTAAATATCTATTTTCAGAAAACTAGAAGACATTGAAATATTCATTGACAGATCAGTACATAAAGCGATTGCTAAATGTATACCACAGAATATCATGCAGTTGGAAATGAAAATGTAACACATGACACAACATAGATGAATCGAGCTCATTAAGCTAAATGAAATAAGCACACCATAAAAAAGAACTATTATATGATTTCACTTATGTGAAATTCTTGCACTACTCAAATTCATGGAAATAAAAGGAGAATGCTGGTTGACAGAGCGCAAGGAGGAGTCACTAGGGACTAGTACATTATGAGTAGGGATATTTATTTTTCCTAGACAGAATATTTGGGGTATTAAACAATAATTGGAGTATGCTAACCATTATTCAAACTAAGTGTAATTTATGCATGCAATTGCTGCTAGTTTACTTCTATATTGTGCATATTTCAGTCGAATTGATATAACTCATATTGACATGATTAACAACCATTTTTCCTTCTTTACTTAGGAACCAACTGGTTAATGGAGATTGTCTGCCTGATTCTTTCCAAGGTGGATACTAAGTGGATCCAATCAGTACCCAATTTGCAGCGCTCACCTTGGATAGAGAGTGTAATTGGATATGGACCATTGAAGTGTCAGAAGGACCCACGCATCTACACAACTCACCTGCCCCTCCATCTCTTTCCCAAGTCAGTCTTCAGTTCCAAAGCCAAGGTCAGTGTCTACTGATTTAGAAATACTTATGCAGTCAGTTTGGGTCTTGGACTAGCCCCAATGTGAATGGCTTAATTTGAAGAGATAAATGATTCAATTTTTCAGTTTTAGGAAGATAAAACCATTTAACAAAAATCTGTATTTTCTCAGAGTTGAGACAGAAAACTTTTTTGAATGGCATATATTTATTTGATATTCAAATAAAGGCAGGGGATACTGAGGCAAGTTAGAGAACTGAGCAGGATCTTGGGGGTCAGTTCAAAGACTTCTCCAAGCAGTAAACTGTGGCAATTAAGGGGACTTTTGGATCTCTGAGGTAGGTGGATCTATTGTTCTGTAATAGGAGTGTAAGCAGCCAATGTCCTCAGTTATGGTCATCCTGATCTCAGAGCACTGTGTCTATGCTCTTTTCCAGCATGGTCAGTGGTCCTGTGTTTAGCAGCTTAACAATGCACAGTCTGGTTGCCAAAACAATACTTTTAAACCACTATGCACCTAAATATCCCTTGTTGATTTATCTGAAATGGATTCACATTAGGTGGATATTGATGGGTTGCAATAATCTCCTGAATTACTTTTGGTGCATTGTCTCCTCTTTATGCCATATGTGAATGAAAGTATCTGAACCATTCAACATATATAAATACAGTGTTTTGAAACCCATACTTTAAGGACATACAGGGTTTATTACTATGGGACAGATTTCTCCAATTCTCTTGCTACATGGTAAGGTAATTGGCCAATATTAATAAATAGATCTTCTAAAGCAGGACTTAAATAGAAAAATTAAGTTTTCTGAAACTTTTCCCTCCCTATAGTAGTTGACCTTCCTTCTAATAAGGACAAAAGCAGTGACTTATGTCCCTCAAAGCAAACTTTGATAACATCCTGTACCCATAACTTTCTGTTTTGCCAAAACAAGGCCATCAAGGTTTGTTGCAAAACTCATAGTTTAACCAACGACCTGTTTTACTTCTGTTCACTTGCCCTCTTAAATTTCATGCCATTAGAGGGAAAAACCCCAACATGTGAGACTAAATGTTTACAAGCAGAGCTTCCTCCTTTTTCACCACTCAGCCCTTTTGAATCCTTCTGAGCCAGCTGTTCACCTAGAAAATCCAGTTTCTCCCATGATCTCTCCTGAATCTTGAATTCTGCAACACCTCCACCTTTGTATGTGGAAACTTCTACATCACAGTTGTCCTTTTGGGAAGCAGAGTTTGACACACTTGCCTATGGCCAAGTGAATGATCTGAAGACAAGACTGGATTTTCTAACCACTGAGTCTTAGTGCACATAACTATCTGCTGAGATAAGCCACCTCAAACTAGCCAAGTGGCTAGCAGATCCTCGCCTGAAGGGAACAGGTAGATCGTGGGTCTAACATCCCATGCCTCATTTTTAGAAATACTTTATCCTGCATGCTTTTAATATATCCTGAAATTTTAAAATGTTTGCTTAATTTACACTAATTAACTCAGAAACTAATGCCCTCTTCAGTAAATGTCACATTTGTGTGGCACAGTGATATTCTAACACACTATTCACACGAGAACTTTAGGAACTGGTGAATCTGAGGCTGAGAAATTAGACATTAAAGAGAAATGGTGAAAAAATCATGGAAAATGACCCAAAAAGAAATGAACCTATGTTGAATGATAAGTAATCTTTATAAAGAAATTTTTTTGGTGTATGTGGTGTTGCGTGAGTGTAATCTTAATTACCATTCTCATGAACGTTTGTGATCTTAATCTTAATTACTGTTCTCATGAACATTTGTGAAACTATGCAATGGTCAAAGTATCATCCAGACAATATTGAGAATAATTCTGGAACCTAGAAGGGTGTCCCAAATGACCTCTAAGTCAGTGAGTGACCAGAGAGGTAATTACTCTGCTGGCTTAAAACTATGGACCTTTTGTTTGCTCTTGAAATTCACATAATTGAGCTTATCCTCTAAGAATTGAGATGTGTGGATTCTTTACTCAATATAAAGCCTTTGAAACTGATTTCTGGCTTTGTTTTATGAAAATATAAATTGCTAGGTGCCTATGAATGTACCAGAATTTTTTTAGTGGTTTTCATTTTAGGCATGATTTTTATAAAGTATGGATTTATCACAACATTTACTGGTTAAAACATCCCAGTAGATTCCTAGAATGAGTAGACAGACATCTCAGAAGGAACACATATGCAGTTCTCCTCATTTATTATGCTTCCATCACAGCAGCCAGCTCATAAAATTTACAATCTATATTTGATTACTGAGTGCTGTCACAAATTCATTGATAGAATCCACGATATTTATACAAATTTCCTGGGTAAAGATGAAATCATGTATGAAAGAACTCTCCTGATTTTTTACTCTCTCATTGTTTTAAAATTTAAGGTGATTTATTGTATGAGGAATCCCAGAGATGTTCTTGTGTCTGGTTATTTTTTCTGGAAAAAAATGACTATTACTGAGAAAGCAGAGTCACTGCAACAATATATGGAATGGTTCCTAGAAGGAAATGGTGAGTTGCTATACAATGTAGGAGCTGCAGAACTCAAGGTCTTTCTCTCATTTCATTGTATCCTTCTAGACTCTCACTTCAGCAATCTGCAAGTAAAAGGCTCCATCCTCACTGTGTCATAGATGTGTTATATGTCCTCACTCCCCTGAACAGCAGTAGGACTTCAGACAACACTCAAAAACCAAAATAAAACAAGAGAAAACAAAGTTATATAAAGATAGAGCCAGGACTAGTGGAACATGCTTGTAATTTCACCACTCATTCGGTTGAAGCAGGAGGACTGTTTCCAGTTCAAGGCCAGCTGCGACTACATAGGGACTTCAAGATCAGCCTGAAATGAATAGAGAGACAGTCTCAAAAAATGAGACAATAATTATTAAAAGCACTATATGCATAGTCCCACATCTTCCCTGGAGTATATCTGCTGAGATTCACAAGAATATATTCAAAGGATTAAGCCACAGGTTTATGTCCATCAGTACTGTTACCAGAGATCAAGAACATCACTCAAAGAGGAGGTTAGGATCTTGATTCATATGTTTGATAGAGGAAGTTATAGGTGTCTGATTTCTAGTACAAAAAGACAATTTTCAAAACATGTAGATTAAAAACAAAAGTGATTTATTAGGCAGAATTTTTATACTACATACGCAGAAAGAATAGAGTGCGGGTTCTCAGGAGAGAGGACAATATCCCCTGGGGCTTTAATTCATATGTGATCTTGGAGAATCCTGAAGATGGGTGATCTCAGATGTGTACTCCTACTGTCATCAGTATATTTTATTGGTAGATTAGGATGTAAGCCATTTGCCTGTATTTGAATTATAGAAATATATGACTCTCTTAAGTGTATCACTTCATTGAGGATGGAGGTCTGTGTGTTGGAGAACAATTTACCAATGAAAAGCATTGGTCCAGATTTTCAGAATTAATGTGTCTTTATATGCTTAAGGAGTTTGCAGAATGGAACAAGTATTGGAAATTTCAGTCATTTCTGTGCACTTAGCCTGTGATATTTCTTTAACTACTATTTGAAAGTTATGATTATTCTTTTCTGTATTTACCTGTTTTTTATACCACTTTATTTTCTCCCTGAGTGTTTGATCGTTTATATTTAAGGCATGTTTGGGATGAGAGTCCCTCTCCTTCTGGTTGCTTTAGGATTCAGTTGTATTGGGTCTCTCTAATTAGGAATTAAAATCTTCTCCTGACTTATGCAAACTCAGTTTTTTGTTTAACGAGGCATCATTCTTTGATACTTACTTCATTCTTGGGAAATTGGACCATCAACAAATTATTCAAGCTTGGAGAAAGATGGACACTAACATAATTTCTGAATGTAGGTTGTGTAGTGTACAAGTTATAAGTTAGAGCTGTTGGGAAGATACAGATTACATGTTGCTTTGAAAATATCACACTTCAGGATCAAGTTGAGTTGGAGAATTCTGGAAACATAAACTTTATAAGAATGTTAAAGAACCAGAGGTAAAATATTAAAGTAGAATTATGTTGAATTCTTGCCTCAAAAATATAGAAATTAGATGGTATTTGTCTGCATTGAAATAATATTTTTATAATTAACATTAATCTTTAGTTATCCTCTGGTGTTTAGTCAACAAACAGGTAAATTTTTAGATCATATATAATTTTCCCTAGTTCTGTAAACAGTAAATCTAGTATCTTTTCATTTTGAATTGTGATCGTTTCAAGGAGATAGATTGATTAAATGTATTTCATGTTTTGATGTCTGCTGGGTCATCAAAACACTCAAAATAGACCTCAAAACTTGGACTGTGACTTGTACCTTTTAGACTTGAACACCTGTGTTATAACTGACTTTAGATAATATAAATATATAAAACATGATATAGATAACACAGAGTTTAGATTGTAAAAATAATAAGGTTCATTAGCTAGACTATGTGTATTTTTTTATCTTTTGAGGAGTCTATGTATAAAACCAAATCTTTATCAGAGGCATACTGGAATGTACATCAAAATATCATAATAGTACTCTATCAACATAGGGTAAGGGCACGTTTTGGGAAGAGCAACTAGAACTGGGAATCTGGACAACACCTGGCTGTTTGTTAAGATGTGAATGTTGTAACTAGAGACTGCCGATAGTAGCTAGTGCCATGCTTGTAGCCCCTTTTGTGATGTATTCTAGCTGTTTGTTGTTGTTATTACTGTTGTTTTGGGGGGGGTCTTTGAGATAGGGTCTCACTATGCAGTTCAGGCTGGGCTTGGGCTCACTTTTTAGCCTAGGCTACAGACCAGTCTAGGCTGGTCTGAAACTTCCCTTGATTCTTCCTCTTCAGTCTTCAGACAGCTGGGTTTACAAGACTGTATCACAACTCCTGCTGTGTTCTCTGTTTTTATATATCCATAAGGTATTTTATTTTGTGTTATACATATTACTGAGTGTTTAAGACCATGTCAATATAATACCCATGTTAGTCAAAATTAACCATGTTTGTAAAGATTAGCAAAATGTTCTCAGGGACTTTAAGGGGCTAATTTCTTCTTCTAGTTCTTGCCTTTAACTATTGTTATCTGTACAAGGAGTCATTAATTTTGAGTTTCACTATATAACTTCCACTGAAGACACTGGAACATTTTCTGCTTTAGTGACTCACATTTTTGCCAAGTTTATATTGTCTGTCTCCTGTCTTCTTGAGTCTAACATTTTTCCTTCTTGAGCCATCAGATGATTTGCCATAGCTGAATTATCTCTTACATGAATCCCATCATTTTCTGTGTCCTGGCTGACACTGGAGGCAATGGTAGACATATTGACTGTCGTCTTACCACTTTTCTCTTTGTTAGCTTTGTTTCCCATACCTTGATTACTGAACTATTTAGTGTTACCAGTCTTAAAGTGGCAGCATTAGACCTTTATTCTAATTAATCTTATATATCTGCACATTCAGGAACTTTGAAATTTAAAATGAGATTGAAGACAGGCATATATTTTATTTTTAAAATATATTATTAATATTATTATCATTTTTGTTTTTTGAGACAGAATCTTGCTATGTAGATTAGATTTGTTTTGAACTGACTATGTATTTCAGCCTGACATCAAACAGGTGGCAATCCTCCTATCTCAGCATCCAGAGTTATAGGAGTATAGGCATGAACCTCCAAAAGTGGTTATTTTATAAGACATAGTGTTAACATTAGGTGTTGGTATTATATTTTTTCACCTTCTAGGTGATGGTTATTATTGTAAAACTTTGATTGAGTAATTTGTTACAAGCCATATTTCTATAGCATACTAGTATGCAATAGTTACAAACATTTTGTCTTTTTGAGGCAGGATTTTGCTAGGAATTTCATGGTGGCGTTGAACTCATTTGGTAGCCAGTGTTGGTCTTGAACTGACAGTGGTTCTTCTTCCTCAGTCTCTTGAGTGCTGGGAAGTTGCAAAGTTTTATAAGAAAAACATAAAATAAAATGAATGAAAGTATTGATAAATCCATTTATTATACTTTTTCTGCATCAAAAAACACAATTGGTAAATCTAGTTTGGTCACAAGACAGTATTCAGAAATATTGGTTAGAGTTTATTTTATTTTATTTTTTGGTTAGAGTTTTAATAAATGTGGTTTTGAATGTTTAATTTTGTCAGTGTATGTTTGGAGTACATAATGATTAAATCCATCATGAGGAGTTGCTACATAGACACAATGCACTCAATTCCTTTCACTTCTTCCTGTTTTCTCACACTCCTATCACTCTGTCTCGTGGTCCTCTTTGCTCTTGCAAAAGATCTATTTCCCTTTTTCCTATGGTCTATCTTTTTATTTTGTTCCTTAGATTAATTATACTTTGTGTTTCTCATCTGAAGTAAACCATGTAATATTTAAACCTTTGTCTAATAAGTATTCAGGTGTATTAATCATGCCTAGGTTATATAAAGAATGAAAAGAATTATACCTCCTCAACAGAAAATATCACATCAAAAAATGAATGATAGAAATGAGTTTATCCTTCAAAAAAGTCCAAATTGGCAATAAATGTGGAAAGTAAGTTGAACGCTTCTGGCCCTCAGAGTAACACAAGTTAAAACAGATGTTCTATGTTACTCCAGGAAGAATGATATCATCAAGAAATCAAATAATAAGAAATGCTAGTGAGGTTGGGAAAAAGGAATTCCTCCGCATAATTGGTGGAATGTAATTGAGTATAACCAATTTGAAGAGTCCTCCATAAAAGTAAACATAATTTAGCACACACAGAGAGATATGACTGTTATTTGAATTTTCTGCAAGATATATCCAATTTTTCTAGCATTATGTTTTTCTTTTTAAATTTTTTTTGTTGCTTTTGGTTTGTTTTTTCAAATCCACTTGATTTCAAAAATAAAAAGAAAAAAAAGTAAAGAAACAAGTCTACAGCAATGTTTCAAATCTTGTCAATCAGAGGCCAACATTTGTACACACATTGCACACTGTCATCCCCAAATCATTCACCCAGAGCACAAGACATCTGCATTTAACTGTCAGAATAATACAAGGAGAAAGCTTTCTATTCAGTGAACACAGAGAAATCAGTAATATAACTATCTTAAATATTTTTGTAGCTGTATACCTATACCTATCCATACATATATGTATTTTTTTCTTTCTGCTTCTCACATTAATGAAAAAATATGATGTTTACACAGTTGTTTCTTAATTACTACACTAATGAGTATGTTATCAAATTGTAGCCCTACAGCTATAAAAGCCTCCAAGTTATTTACTGCTTAGTATTTCTCCATTGTGCTCCATCCTTTTTATCCCTTACTCAGTTAATGGGCGTCTAGGTCATTTTCAAGATCTGGCTATTGTAAACTGTGCTGCGATAAACATGGGTGTATATGTATCACTCTGTTATGATGTGTTTATTGCTTTTGGGACCATACTCAGTATTGGAATAGCTGAGGTGATTGGGCTACCCAATCTTAGCTTTTTGATGAATTTCCAAAGTGGTTACACCACTCTGCATTCCCACCCATAGTGGACAAGGGAGTCCTTTCTCCTTGGATCCCCTGAAGCATTTGTTAATACTTGATTTCTATTTTTCTTATTTTGTTTTTAAAAAGCAAAACAGAAAAATGTAAAATAATACAGAATTTTAAACGTAAGAAATCAACACTAGTTAATATATTACATATTGTTATCTTAAAAGTAGTTATTCAATTTACAATATTAAAGCATAAAAAATGCAGACAATCAAACCATGACAGCACAAAGTATTCTTTTTGATGAACTAACAAAAACTTAACAGTATGGTTATCTATCTTGCACACTTAAACAGATACAAAGTTATATGTGTACTCCTAAAAGTTGTTATTACCTTTTGATCACTTTCTTTACCTTTCATTACTACAATACCTATTGTACATTTTGGACTTATTACTCTGTCAATGTATTTTTATTTATTGATTTTTTACACTGCATAAACAATACAATTCTTACAAATGTGAATATGATTTATTTTACTTATGAGCATAGTCTCAACTTGCCTCCATTTACATGAAAAGCCTCAAGATCATGCATTTTTATAGCTTGATTTCTTGATTGTAGCCATTTTTCTGGGATGAGGTGGAATATCAGTGTTAATTTAATTTGGACCTCTTAAATGATCAGTGATGTAGAACATTTTTCACATATTTATGTGTTGTATTTCTTCATCTGAGAAGTGTGTATTCATCTCAGATACCCGTTTTTGAAATGGATTTTTATTTCTAGTAGCATTGATTTTTTTGAGTTCTTTTTATGTTCTCAATAGTAGTCCTTTGTCTGAAGGACTCCTGGCAAATGCTTTCTCTTACAAGGTGAGTTGTCTCCTTACTCTTTTGGTGGTTTCTCTTGCTGTGCCAAAGCTTTTGAATGTGGTAAGATACAAGTTGTGAATTCTTTGTGGTAGTTCCTGTGCAATTGGGGTTTTGGCCCTAATGTCTTTGCCTAAACCAATGTATTCAAGAATTTTAGCTACTCTACATTCCAGCAGATTTAAAGTTTCTGTTTTAATATTAAGTTCTTTGATTCATTGTGACTTTAGCTTAGTACGTCTCGAAAGATATGGACCCAGTTTTAATCTTCAGCATGAGTAGAGCCAATTTTTCCAGCATCATTTATTAAAGAGGCTTTCTTGCAGTGAATGTGTCAAAGATAAGATGGCTTAGCAGGTCTGGAGTCATTTACCCATCTTCTAATCTGTTCAATTAATCATCAGGTCTGTGTTTTTGCCAGTACCATGTTGTTTTTATTGCACTAGATGTACATTATAATTTCAAATGAAGGATTATGATGCCCCTGTCTTGCCTTTGTTGCCCAGGATTGCCTTTGCTACTCTAGGTCTCTTCTGTTTCCAGATGAATTTTAAGATTTTTTTAATCTAATTCTGTGAGATATGCTATTGGAATTTTGTTTGAGAATGCACTGAATGTGTATAACAGTTTGGAAGTATGGTTATTTTCTCTATATTGCTTTTTCCTATCCAAGAGCACAGGGTATCTCTGCATTTCTAATAACCACTTCAACCTCCTTTTGCAGAGTATTGTAGCAGTCTTTTACATCCTTTGTTACATTGATTCCTATATATTTCATTTTTTTATGCTATTGTAAAAGTTACTGATTCCTGGATTTGCCTAACAGTGAGATTGTTGTTCATGTACAGGAACACTATCAATTTTTGAGAGTTGAGTTTGTAACCAGCTATGTTACTGAATTTGTTTATTAAATCTAAAAGTCTCTTGGAGTTTTTGCAGTCTTCTAAGTAGAATATAAAGTCATCTGCAAATAATGATGGTTTAACTTTTTGTTTTCCTATTTTTTTCTTTCTCTTGTCTAATTGTCCCAGCTAAATTTTCCAAGGCTATGTTGAATAACAGTGGATACAGTGGACGTCCTTGTTTCTTTCCTAATTTTAGAGAGAAATCTTTCATGACTGATCCATTTAGAATGATATTGTTTGTTGGTTTGTCATAGATGGCTTTTATTCAATTGAGATAAAGATCATCTTTACCAGTTTTCTGTAGAGTTTTCATCATGAATGAATGCTGGACTTTAACAAAAATTCTTTGTACATCTATTTAGATAATCGTATGAATTTTGTCATTGGCTCTGTTAATTTGGCATAACACATTTATGGATTCACATATGTTGAAGCATCTCTGCATCCCTAGGGTGAATCCTATTTGTCCTGGTGCACAGTTTTCTTGATGATTTGTTTCAGTCTATTGGCCAGTATATTACATAGGATTTTTTCATCAATGCTCATTAGAGAGTTTGCCTGTGATTCTCTTTCGTAGTTCTTTCCCTCTTTGGTTTTCATATTGGAGTAATGCTTTCTTCAAGGAACTAATTTGGATGTATTACCTGTTTTTCAAATTAATTAAAGAATTTGAGAAGTAGTGGTGCCAGGTTTTCTCTCAATTTCTTATAGAACTCATCAGAAAATTCATCAGGGCCTGAACTTTTCTTTGTTGATGGCTTTTTAAATAAATCTTTTATTTTATTTATTGATATTGGATTACTTTGTATTTTGGTATCTTCTTGATTCAGCTTTGGTAATTCATATATATATAGGAATATGCCCATTTTTTATGCATTTTATATCTTTTAAAGTACAAGTTTTCAAAGTATCTAAAGATGATATTCTGGATTTCTGGATAGTCTGTTGTAATTTCAACATTTTCATTCCTAATTATGTGGATTTGAGTGCTTTTTTCCCCTTTTTTATGATAAGGTTGGCTAAGGGTTTGTCAATTTTTTTTATTATCTCATAGAATCAGCTATTCCATACAATGATTCTTTGTATAGTTGCTTTTTAGTTTCTTTTGTGCTAATTTCTGATATGATTCTTGTAATTTCCTACCTCATATAAACTTTGACTTATTCTGCTCTTCTTTTTATAAAAGTTTGCTGATCAATGTTGTTATTTATTTGTAGTTATTCTGTTTTATTAATATGCATTTTAGTGCTATAAATTTGCCTGTTAAGACTGCATTTATCTGGTCCTGTAAGTTCTTGTGTGTTGAAGTGTCATTACCATTGAACTTAAATAAGTGTTTACTTTCTTCTTTATTTTCTTTTGTGATCCACTGGTTGATTGTTCAGTAGGGTGCTCTTTAATTTTTATTTGTTAATTAAATTCTGATGGTTTCCTTTGGTGTGGATTCCCAGTTTCGTTTCACTGTGGTCTGATGGTATGTATCGGATAATTTCCTCCATTCTTTTGCATTTACTTAAGCATGTTCTATGAGCCAGTATATATTGTCTATTTTGGAGAGTGTTGTGCGCATCTGAGAAGAATGTGTATTCTGCGGTCGTGGGGTGTAATACTCTATAGGCATTTACTAGATCTATTTGTTCAAAAGTGTGATTTAGTTCTAATCTTTCATTATTGATTTTTGGTCTAGTTGATGTGTCTTTTGTGACAATATGGTATTGATGTCTCCCAATTCAATTGCAGTCAGAGTTATTTGATTTTTCAAGTATGTTAGTACATGCTTTACATAATGGGATTCACTGGCATTTGTTGCATATATATATTTGATTGTTTTCTCATGCTTTGAGTTTTCCCTTTTATGAGGAGACAATGACCTTCTTTATCTTTATTAAGCAGTCCTTGCTGGAATTTCACTTTGTGTGCAAATGGAGTAGCAACTCCTGAATTTTTTCAGAGTTTTTGTAGCATAGAGTCTTTTTTTCCATCCTTTGACTTTCATTCTGTGGATTTCTTTTGGTATTAAATGTGTTTCTTTTATGCCAAAAATAGTTGGATATTGATTCTTGATCCATTCTGCCTCTCTCTCTCTCTCCCTCTCTCTCTCTCTCTCTTTCTTTTGATTGGTGAATGAAGACCCATTAAGATTGATGGTTATAAAAGTTGTTCATTAACTTATCCTTGACATGCTATTTTCATTTTGGTGGCTCCTCTCTTTTTTCCTCTCTCTAATTGTTTGCCTTCTGTGGTTGATTTCTTCTGTTCAGCTTCATGGAGCAGAAGTCTTATTTTCTCTTGCTTGAGAGCCCTTAAGAACATTTTGCAGTGCATTTTGGTGGTCATAGATTTCCTCAAATGTTCTTGGACATGGAAGGATCTTATTTCTCCATCAATTTTGAAAGCCAGTTTGCAGTGTATAGTAATGTGAGTTGAAATTTGTTTTATTTTAAAATTAGAGTACTTCATTCTCAGCTTTGACTTTCAAGTTTGTGCAAAGAAATCAGTTGTAATTCTAATGGGCTTTCCTGTATAGGTGATTTGTTTCTGTTCTCTACCAGCTTCTTGGATTATCTCTTTATGCTGAATTTCTGGAATCTTGACAATGATATGCTGGGCTATGCATATTTTTGGATCATTTCTATATGCCTAATTTGTCTATATGTCAAATTCCTTTTTTTTTACCAGGAAATTTTTCTGTCATAATATTGGTGAAAATTTTTTAACATTATTTGTGTTCCTGCTTGTTGATTGAGTCCAATTAATCTTAAATTATTATTCTTAGACTCACAAAATCGCTGCTGGATCAATTTCTCATGGTCTCTTGCTGTTTTGAGGACTCTTTCTTTTCCTTATCACTAACTGCAAGCTTGTCTTCAATGTCTGACATCTTGTCCTCATATTGGCATAATCTACTTTGAATATTTTCAATGAAGTTTATTTCTCATGAATATCTGCTTCAATATGTTTATGTATTTCATTTTTTTCCTATGCTGATCTTACATAATTTCCTTAAAATCCTCTATTTTTTTTTCTGTCTTGGCCCCTCAGCATCATGAAGCATGGTGTGTATTTTTGTAATCTCTGTAGTTACCTGAAAGATTATTTCTCATTTCATTTGTTCAAGAAGTTCATCCAAATTCTTTGTTGATTCCAATTCAAGGAGACATTGTGGGGGCATTTAGTTTGTCCCATCTCATTGCTCCCTGGATTTGCCCTTGGTGAATTGGATATCTGAGGTTGCATTTTGCTCAAGTGTCTTCTCTTATTTTCTTTCATTTTTAGTTCAATTTCTAGGGTGGTTTTCTTTGTTCGAAGTTATTTTTTTCTTTTGGTACTGGAGATTGAACTCATGACCCTGTGCTTCCCAGGCATGAATTTATACTGCTGAGCTAAATCCCTGACCCCTTTTTGGTAGTATAGGATCCTTAGGTGAAGATTTCTTCTCTGAAATTATCTACCAAGTGTAGGTGGTTTGGGGTTTTGAGTCTGTAGGAAGATCTAACCTCTTCAGATTATGGGAGGTGAGAAGTTGCTGGTTTGGTCTAGTTCCTGATTCGTTGGCACTTTGCCATCATATTTTCTGATAATTAGTTAATCTCAGTCATGAGTTATGAGAAATTACAACTATTTTGAAGACCTATGTCACTTTAAGCTATTGTGATACAAATAGCATCAAACACAGATAGAAATTAAGAAAATGAGGTAAGCCTTACCTTGTAACTTTTTCTCACATGAATTAGATTTATGATTGTATAACAAAATATGAAACAAACCAGATAATTGTATGCAATATGGAAGTCTTCAAAGAGACAATTTTTCCCTCAAGGGTTGAAATTTAACATGGGTTAGGGAGAAAATCCAGAAGAGGAAGAAGAGAGAGGATTCAGAATTAAAGTTGGAGGACAAAATAGGATGATTTCAACTGGAGTGAACTGGGGTAGAAGACTGAACAAAAAGAGAAATTGAAGAGCTACAGGGAAAAATGGAACAGAGCCACACCCACAAAGAGGTTAGGAACCATATCCACAATCCATATACAAGCAAGGAAGGGAAAGAGAAAATAAAATAAATGAAAAAGAAAGAGATATAGTCCACTTACAGAATTCCTTTTGGTTTCTCTAGTAGATAACCTGTGGAAACAGAGACTTGAATAATGCCAATCTATCCCAGCAGCCCAGCAGCCCAGCAGTTGATTTATGGTGGAGTAGTGGATAATCTCAATAGGACTCAATAGGCCCTAAAACCAGATTCACGGGGCTAGCTACAGTTTAAGCAATTTCTGTGGGTCTGTGCACAGCTAAGAGCTACTATAGGAAGCCATTAATAGACCTGGAATCTGAGCTTATCTATCCCATCTACAAAATGGCTCCTGGTTGATTTCTGTCTCCATGTGGGAGACTAAGTCCTCTGCACTCACCACCAGCCAGTGCCATTCTCCACATCTGTTGTTCCCCTGTACTGCAGTGTCTACTTGCATAGGCTTCCATCATCACAAGCCATCATTTTTACCATGACCATGCATTCTCAGGTTTGAACAGTTCCTCTCACATAGTGAGTCCTGTATCAGAGAGAGGATTCCACCAGTTACTGCATTCTTCTTCACTGAAGTTTTCTTTTTACTCTCTGTGGGCTGTGATTCATGCTATAGTTTATTCCTGGGTACAGGGGATCCACTTTCTTCCTTCTTGTCTTTTTTAGGATGCTATATTCCAGAATTTTGATCTTCAGAGAGTCTGTATTCTCTACTTCTTACCACTCCATCTTGTTTCAGGTGGACCAGCAAGACTTGTGGAATAGGAAATATTTCCTCCAGCATATGGATTTTCATTTTTTTCAAATATTAAATAGCTCAATATGTCTAGTGACATTTCTTTGTTCTTCAGTCTGTTCAATTGTTCCATATATCTGTGGTTTATGTTACCATGTTGCTTGTATGACTTTGTAGTATGGTTTCAAGTCAGGCATTGTGATGCCTCTTGCTTCACCCTTGTTGCCAAAGATTGCTTTTGCTTTTAGGATGTCTTCTGCTTTCACGTGAGTAACATAGGGCTGTTTTCTTTATATTTCTAAGGTATACTGTTGTTATTTGATTTTGACTGTATCTAATGTATAAAACAGTTTAAGGAGTATAGCTATTTGGCAATATTGTTTTGGCATTTTCAGGAAAAAAGGGCATCTTTTCATTTTTTTGACATCTTCTTCAGACTCTTCCTTTCAGAGCACTGCTGTAGGGTTCCTTCACTTCCTTGGTGTCATTAATTCCTAGGAATATCTTTCATCTTAAAGCTAATGTGTTTTTCTTCATCCTTTTTATTATCATGCTAATGATTTATATGTGTTGATCTTACATCCTGCTACATTGCATAGATGTCCCTGTAAGGCTTCATGCAGCCATAGAGTTTGGGCTTTTCAGAGATGGCTAAATTAGCTTGTTATTGATTGATCATCCCACACTGGGCTTAAAGGTGTGCGTGCTACAGTCACTGTAATGTGGCTGACCTGAATAAATTATAAGGTACACAAAGAAGTTTGTGCTCTCTATCTCCTTAGATTTGATTTTTATGGAAACAATGAACTCTTTGCTACTTTAACCACTCTGCTTTGCAACTAATTAATTATGTATAACCTTGTCTTGTCTTCTCTTTTGTTTCTCTTCATTCTTTTCTATTTTACTCCATCCCATTTCTTTCTTTTTGAGCAGTTTCATTAACTTTCACAATATCTATTGTACATAATGAATTTTATATATACTTTCATTTTCTTACACTTTAGAGACAATCTATTTTTTATTTTAAGTAGAATAAAACAAAACGGGGCAGAACAAAGCAGATCAGAACAGAACAGGGTAAGCAACATAGCACTTTACAATAAGACAACTGGACACTAACAATAGCTATCAAAATATCTCTTTTGCTGCTATAGATGAGCATAGTTTCAAATAGAAAAATATTAAACATAACAAAATAGTAGAAAACCATTCAAAAGAATGAATGTATTACAGGGGATTCTGAACCAAATAACAGAGAAGGATCAATGGCTACTATAATATCTCATTTTCAATAAAAATATTTGTTTATACTATCACATATATTAAAATCTCAATAAGACACAACATGATAGAACCAATGGTAATAGAAGAATAGAAGCATGGCAGGACTTCTAAGCAAGACAATATTAAATCAGCAATGGCTGCCATAATGCTTTGTTTTCTTCAAAAGAGCTGTTCATACCATCACACATAATATAGACAAACAAAATAAAATAAAACCATTCCAACTAATGAATGAAAACATTGAAAGTCTTCAAAGCAATGAAATGGGGAATCATGTTTACCATAAAATCTTATATATTCTTACCAACTCTCATACTAGGGAGACTATATGGTATTTAGAGTGTGAATTTGATTTATTTTGCTTATTAGTATGGTCTCAAATTGTGTCCATTTATTTATAAATATCTCAGTGTGATCATTCTGTATAGGGGAGTAGTACTCCATTTTATAAAAATAACCCAACATTTTTATTCATGCCTCATTGATAGGCACTTAGGTTGTTTACAAGATCTTGCTGAAAGAATGACAGTCTCTTTAAAAAATGGTGCTGGAAAACTTGGCTATTCATATGCAGAAGATTAAAACTAGACCCATGCCTATCACCATGTACTAAACTAAAATCTAAATGGATCAAAGACCTAAATAAAGACCTAAATAAAGAGTTTCTTTATGTCAAAAGAGATTTCCAGCAGAGTGAAAAGAAAATCCAAAAATTGGGAAAAAAATCTTAATGGACTGTCACTCAGACAAAGGACTTGTTTCTAGGTGTTATAAAGAATTTTAAAAAACATCAGAGCCTGGAAATTCAAAGACCAAATTAAAATGGGCATCTGAAATGAATACACAGCTCTCAGATAAAGAAATGCATATGGCAAATACATACTTTATAAAAACATTCATCACCATTAGTCATTAGAGAAATGCAAATTAAAACCACACTGAGATTCCATCTCCCCCCAGAAACAATTGCCAGGATAAAAAAATAAAACCACCAACAACAAATGCTGGAGAGGCTGTGGGGAAAAAGAATTATTCTGCACTGTTGGTGGAAGTGTAGACTAGTACAACCACTGTGGAGGTCAGCCTGGAGATTCCTCAAAAACTCGGTTTGGAAGTCCCATTTGACCCAGCTCTTCCACTACTAGGCATATTCCCAGAAGAACTTAAAACATCATACCACAGTGATAAATGTGCACCCATGTTTATAGCAGCACAATTTGCAATGTATTTTTTTTCTTTTCTTTCATGGTATTTTTGACACAGGATTTCCTTATGCTGCTCAGCCTGATACTGATCTCACTTGTAGCCTAAGCAGCCATAGAACTCAAGGTGAACCATATACTAAACTAAAATCTAAATGGATCAAAGATATAAATATTAAAACAGAAATTTTACAACTGCTGGAAGACAAAGTAGGTAAAAATCTCAAAGATATAGGGGTAGGAAGAGAATTCATGATCAAGAACCAAACTACATGGGAAATACTTCCCAGAATCAATAACTGGGACCAATTCTTATTAAAGAGTTTCTGCATGTCAAAAGAGGTTTGCAGCAGAGTGAAAAGAAAACCCACAAATTGGGAAAAAATCTTCGTGGACAGTTCCTTAGACAAAGGACTTCTGTCTAGAACTTATAAAGAATTAAAAGAAATCAGACCCTCGAAATTCAAAGACCTAATCCAAAAATGGGCATCTGAAATGAATACACAGTTCTCAGATGAAGAAATACGGATGGCAAATAAATACATGAAAAAAATGTTCATCATCATTAGTCATGAGAGAAATGCAAATTAAAACCACACTGAGATTCCATCTCACTCCAGAAAGAATGGCCAGGATAGAAAACACTACTAACAACAAGTGTTGGAGAGGCTGTGGGTAAAAAGGAACACTTCTACACTGTTGGTGGGAGTGTCGACTGGTGCAACCACTGTGGAGGTGAGTCTGGATATTCCTCAAAAAGCTGGGCTTGGAAGTCCCATTTGACCCAGCTATTCCACTTCTGGTATGTTCCCAGAAGAACTGAAAACATCATACCACCGTAATATATGTGCACCCATGTTTATAGCAGCAGAATTTGTAATAGCCAGATCTTGGAAACAACCTAAGTGACCATCAACTGAGGAATGGATAAAAAAGTTGTGGCATTTTTATACAATGGAGTACTACTCAGCTATAAAGAATGATCACATTCAGATATTTATAAATAAATGGACATGACTTGAGACCATTCTCTTAAGCAAAATAAACTAAACTTACAAGGGTAAATATCATATAGTCTCCCTAGTATGAGAGTTGATAAGAGTATATAAGACTTTATGGTAAGCATGAGTCCACATCTCACAGCTTTGAAGCCTTTCAATGTTTTCAATCATCAGTCGGAATGGTTTTATTCTGTTTTGTTTGACTATATCATGTGAGATGATATAAACAGCTGTTTTGAAGAAAACAAAACTTTATGACAGCTATTGCTGATTTAATATCATCCCTGTTAGAAGTGCTACCATGCTTCTATTGTTCTACTACCATTGGTTCTATCACATTGTGTCTTATTAGGATTTGAATGTGTGTGATAGTTTAAACAAATTTTTCTATCAAAAATGAGATATTATAGTACCCATTGATCATTTTCTGTTATTCGGTTCAGAAGGCCCTGTAATTCTTTCACTCTATGCATGGCTTTATACTATTTTGTTATGTTTGATATTATTGTATTTGAAACTATGCTCACCTATAGCAGAGTAAGAGATATTGTCATAGCTACAGTTGATGTCCAGTTGTCTTAATGTAGAGTACTGTGTTGCCTATGTTGTCCTACTCTGATTTGCTCTGTATTGCCCTCTTTTGTTTTATTCTCTTTAAAATAAAATTAAGAACTCCAGATGATCCTTATGGCTCAGCCTCCCAGGCATACTACCACAATTTTTGGAGCCAGCCGATTATGGTCCAAAGCCATTAAAAACTGGAAGATACATAAAATTTTTCCCCTGTTCATTTTGGTGTCTGATATTTTGTCCAGTAGTCAGAAAGATAACCAAGATAACTGCTGAAACTGTTTATTAACTATAAGAATTTTTGTGGACTACTTTGTGTTTCTATGTAGAATATCAAGTCATCTTACAATAATGATAATGTGAGAACATTATCCTATATGCATTCCTTTTTTGTCTGTATATCTTGCTTGATTGCTCTGACTAATATTTGAAGTACTAATGCTGACATGGTACTAGTGGGCATCATGGTGGCATTCCTGATTTTGAAAGAATGTTTTAAAATATAAGATTGTACCTAGCAGGATATAAAATAAATAAAACATGCGATATCATGGGTGTTGGAAAGGATATTCTAAACAGAACCTCAGTTGCCTAACAAATAGCAATATTAATCAATAACTGGGATTTTATCAAATGAAAATTATTTTAACTTGGCATGTTGGTGCATGCCATGATCCCAGAACTCAGGAGGATTAAGTAGGACATTTGCAGTGAGTTCAAGGCTAGCCTGAGCTATATGGGGAGATTAAATGCTGCTTCCACTACACAATGAGAACTTGTTTAAAAAAATACAGGAAATGACTCAAGTACTACAGGAACAGATGACCCACACAATGGTAAAATTTTATTGACAACTATTACTGAGAAAGAATGCTAATATCTAGAATAAAGAACTCAAAGAAATTAGACCACCTAAAATAAGACTCAGTCAAGAAATCCACAAGGGAAATGAGCAAATGGTCAACATATATAAGAAAAAATGTTCAACATCTTGAGCCTCTATGGAAATACAAAGTAAAATAACACTCAGATTCCATCATACATCAGACAGAATAGTCATGGTCAAGAAATAAATGATAATAACAAAGAGTAATGGGGCTGTGGTAAAGAGGAACCATCTACTTTGTTGGAGGACATGTGAAGAAATAAAAACAACAAAGAACTAAAATTGAATATTCCATGTGACCCATATATCCACTTCTATGTAGTTTCTCAATGCCTACCAATGTTTACTATAACACAATTCACAATATATTAATATTGAAAGGGGCCAAAAATCCATCAAATTATAACTGGATAAAGCCCAATGGTGTTTACACAGAATGGAATACTACTTGGCTATCAAAACAAACAAATTTGAGACATTTATATGGAAATTATTGCACTTGGAAAATGTAGTGTTGAGCAAACTAACCTGACATAGAAGCTTGCATACCATATGCTCTAGTTTATTTGAATAAGAGAATCTATGGACAAAGAGAGCAATAAGGAATGTGTGGAAGGAGAAAACAGGATGGATCTCTAACAACATGGAAGGGGTCCACATGATCAAAGATTAAAGGCAAGGGAGGAGTGAAAGGGAAAAATGTAGAATAAAGATAATCCATGTAAAGGAACCAAATTAGCTCAAGGAATATAAATGTTAGATGTCATAATGAGTTAAATCAATAATATTAACAAGAATGTAAATGGAGAAAATGCAATCAGCGTAGGAATGAGGTGAAGAAAGATTGGGGTTAAAAAGAAAAAAGAAGTTGCGTTATATACACATATGCATTCCACAAGGTAATTTTGAGCTGCATGTTCTGGAAAGGTGTACTAATAAAATAAATAAATAAATAAATAAATAAATAAATAAATAAACTACAAATACAAATTCCCTATAGACAATACATTCTCCTTCTATATATCTCCCAGAAAGAGTTAACATCATCATAGTACATTGAAACATACATGTCCTTATTTATAGCAGCACAATTCACAGTAGCTAAACATTAGAAGAAATCTATATGACCAGTAACAGATCAATGAATAAAGCAAATATGGTATCTATACAAGATGAAGTACCTCACTGCCAATCAGCAGCTTAAAGTCATTTGGAGGATAATGGATGCAGCTGAAGACCATCTTGTTAAGTAAAACAGTGAGACACATTTACTTACTGACTCCTCTTTCTATTTCTGGCTGGAAGAGGAGGCATCTCCTGTCTTTAGAGTTCAATGTTACTACATTTTTATATATGTTTGAAAATTATGGTGTACATTGAAAATATATAAATGATTCATTTGCAAATTGTACCTTGATTAAATGCCAGGGGAGGATCAAGAGTGAAATTTATACATGGGACTCCTAATTTCTAAGATTTGCAATCTATCACATTTTCTGAATCACCTATGCAGTGCTGTATGGATCATGGTTTGAGCATGTTCGTGGTTGGCTGTCTATGAGAGAGAGGGAAAACTTCCTGGTGCTGAGTTATGAAGAACTTTTGAAGGTAACCTACATTGTGCAGTCAGCACATAACTTCCTAACTGCTTGCACTCTCTCTGATATGCTTATTCTCAGCAGTTTTTTTCTAACTATCTTGTTAAAGTTCACACTCAGGAAGATTCACAAAGTATGACAATGATGCTGTTATCTTTATTCCCTTAATTGTGGCTCTCCCTAATCCAGTTTTGTGATTTCCTCAAGTTTTCTACTTTGTTTTCATTCACAATGTGCAAGAGAATTTTTCCACATCCAGAGGTGGAGTGTGATGCTTACAGGTATTGGGACAATTTCTGGGTGGGTAGGGCTTGTAATGCTTCTGATAGCCTGGTGAGTTCCAGAGATGTGTCCAGCAGTCGGTAATACCCATGTCACTGATTTTAAAAAAAAGGTAAAGATGTGAAATCAGTTTATGTGAAAACTCTGATTGGTGAAGTACTACAGGAGAGGGAAGCATAACGGGTAATTCTGTAATCTAGAAGGTAGACAAAGGATATTGTTGAACATGAGAAATAACCTCTAGTATTCTTTAGCTTAGAAGGATGACTGTGGTTGACAGAAAATTCATTATATATTTCAAAAGACTCAATAAAAAAGCATTTCACATTTACCAACACAAACAAATGAAATTTATGTGATTGGGAAGTTCTGTTAAGTACCCAAACCTGATCATGACACATTACATATGTATTAATACGCTACATTGGATTTCATGAATTTGAAAAGTTGCTCTACATTAATATATGCATATATTCAAAGGTTGATCTTTAAAACCATAGATTTTTCAAGATTTTAAATTAGGCTCCTAACATGTTGTGCACCACTATTGCCACATCTGTGGGTGGCAGGACACTGTATCCCAAGAAGCCCAATAAAACCAGCTGTTGGTGAGTGAGGTAAATCAGTGCTATTCTTCAGCACACAGCTACACAGAACACAAGGAGGACTGATTTCACATCTTTAACTTTTTTTTTAAAGTCAGTGACGTGGGTATTTCAGACTGCTGGACACATCTCTGGAGCTCACCAGGTTATCAGAAGCATTACCCCAAAAGGAACAGGGTGAATCCCAGCAGAAAACAGACCTGGGTAATTTCACTGCCAAAGCCCCTGAGTGGAGTAGGGACTGAGCTGTCCAGTAACAGCAGACTGTTGGCAGTTGGAAATAAAGCTTGAGGGAAATCAGCTTTGAAGTAGATATCAGGATGCACAGACTCTGACTAGGTGGTTACCAAAAACCACTCAGTGCTAAATACAAAGGATCAGAAAAGTTTTTATGCTCAGAAACAAACAGAACAGCCCTCAGTGGCAAAAATCAGTAAATCCACTTGTCCTAGAGTTGAACAAGGGTATCTCCCCTGCCCAAGGATCAGTGCATAACAGAAGCTACTGGTGTGGAAGAGAAAGCTGGGTGAGATTTGGAAGGAAACAACAGCACACAGATCTGGGAGAATACCCAGGATTTCACTAAGAGTGTGGCAACAACTGTGATAGCATCATAGAGACAAAACACAGCATGGAAAAGTGGACACTCAAAACGTTGGCATCTAACAACCAGTACTAGCTGCCACAACTAGACGACAAGATCAGCCCATAAACCGGAACAAATTCTATGGCAAACTTGGGACAACAAAATACATCGGTATAACATCAATTGTGCACTACCACAGAATTGTAGGTATCAGAGGAATTTCATTCTCTTTCTGTTTCTTTTTCATTGGTTGATTAGTTTTCCTTAATCAGGTTGATTTGGGCAGGATTTTGTTATTTTTCAGGGCATTTGTTTCATGGTTCTTGCTATTTCCTGGTTTATTTTATTGCTTTTTTGATTAATTCAATTTCTTATTTATATATTTCTTTTGTTCTATTCATCTTTCTCTCTTTCCTCAACTGTAATTCTCAATTTTATGTTACTTTCATATGAATGAATATTTGCTCAATAGTTTTGTTCAATATTCTTTTCCTTTCATTATTTTTTGTGCACTATTCTCTAGCCTCCCAAACATTGATTGACACTTCCTTAGCATTACATCATTGCTTCTATGGTATTTCTCCTCATTCATCTCTTTTCTTTATTACCTACCTTTCTTTAATACCACCCAAACAGCTTAAAATCAATATATTAAGGGAAAATTCATTGCATACCAGTTCCTAGTATATGTTGAACTTTGTTCTTTCATTGTAAAGTGTGCTAATAAGGTTAAAGTTTCCAAATTAATATTTAACAGAGTTTGTTAGCTGCTAGGCAGTGCTTGCTGATATTTTTATTGCTAATTGCACTATCATGGCCAGGATGTCATACATGCTATAGTCAGTTTTTCTCCCTTGTATACCAGGATTGTGATTGGTAGTAAGACTCATCACCATTGTGCCTGACGAAAGTCACAGTGCTGAGCCAAAAAAAAAATGTTAACTTCTCAAACTTAATAAAATGGGAAGTTAGGATGTTGCGATAGACATGAACCAAGTATCATGTAGAAGATAGCTCTGAAAAACAGATACTTCCCAGGGGAATGTGAATAATAGGCATAAAGCTATCAACCACAGGAAATCTATGAGCACAACACCGAAAATATCATGTAAAATGTGACAAGAGGCAAAAGCAAAATAAACATCAGATGTCCATCCAACCCAATGAGATAAAACACAGAGCACAATGCAACAGACAAAGTCAGATGTCCTACAGTGGCTCTTTCTGAAATAATAGCAGCAAAAATGAAAAAAAATAGTATGGCTATGGTAAAATTAAACTCTCAGATAAAAGAGTAACCAAATGAAAGACACACCTAATGAATCTAAATACATATAAAGAAATAAAGGAGTTTAGAAAAATGAATTATACCATGAATGCCCAACATAGGAAGGTAATTGAAGCAATGAAAGAGATCCAAATAAATATCTAGGAAATTAAAAATTCCATTGAAAATATATCAATTGATTGAATGAAGGTGAAGATAGACCATGAGATCTACAAAACAAAATTGTGGATATTCACTACAAAACAGAACAATATCATAAAAATAACAAGGGTCAATAAAAAATCAACCCAAGAGATGCAAAATGAAACAGAGAAGAACAATGGAAGACTCAGCTGAGTTAACAAAAAATGGGTGATAGCTCCAATACCATTAAAATTGTCTTTACATAAATAATAGCAGATAACTTCCCAACCACAGATAAAGAATTTAAATAAGTGAGTTATACATCTCAAATTAGTCATGTCCAAAATCAATCTATATTAAGGCCTACAATAATCAAGATACTAGAAATTCAGCAGAAGAGCACAATATTACATGATGTTAGAGAAGAAAAATAGATCATCTATAAAGGAAAGCACATCCAACTCAAAGTAAACTTCTTAACACAAACCCTCAAGTCATAGAGAGCTTGGAGGGACATATTTCAAGTGCTAAAAGAAAGCAACATCCAAAAAAGATCGATGCACCCTGAAAAACTATCCTGCAAAATTAGTGAAGAAATAAAATACTTCTATGCTGAAGAACAGCATACAATTCAAAACCACTTACCATCCTCTCCAAAATGCTCTGAAAGGTATTCTAAGAAAAGAGATGAAGGAGGCCAATATTACAATAACATAAATAACAAGCCGCATTCAAGCATGGGAAACAATTAAAAAGAAGGGAATGAAAGCTACCAACAACAGGAACATAAAATGAGAAAGATAAGTCAGCATTCACCAGTGATAAACATCCATGTAAATGATCTCAATGCAGCAATGAATGGAAACATACTAGCAGAATGAATCAAGAAGCAAGATCCAACAATATGCTGCATACAGGAAACATATGTAACTCAAAAAGAAATTCACAGACTGAAAGTGAAGGATAAAAAACAATAATCCCTGAGACTGGAAACCACCAAAACAAGAGAAGCTATTCTATGTGAGGAAAACAGAAACTCGAAGGAAGACAGATCAAAAGAGAAAAAAAAAAAGATCACTGCATATATGTGTAGGTAAAACTCAAAGTAGAAGAGAAGACAATCATAAATATATATGCGACAAATAACAGTGCACCAAACTACATGAAACAAATTCTATTGGACATGAAAAATCAAGTAAGCATAAACACATATATAATGGGGGACCTTAATACTTCACTCTCACAAATAGATGAACTAGGCAAAAAATCAACAAAGGTATCAGAAATAAAACAAATCTCTGAACAAGTGGACTTGGTAGATGTCTACAGAATGTTCCATCACACATCAGAATACACATTCTTTTCATTGGGACATGTGAAGTTCTCTAAAGTAGAACACACACTAGTCCATAGAAGTTTGTTAAGTAAAGGCAAAGGAACTGAATTTATCACATGTCTACAATCTTACTATATTGCAATGAAATTGGAAATCAACTGCCAAAAAACCACAAAAATGATGTAATCATATGAAAATTAAATAGATTATATAGATTCACCTGAACAACCTATGCTTCACATGAAATTATAGTAGAACGTTAAGAGTTTCTACAATGCTTTTTAGGTTTGTAACTGGGAGTTGAACTCAGGACATCACACTTGCCAAGTACTTGCTGTGAGAGACTTTCTACAATTAAATAATAATGTTTATGCAACCTACAGGAAGTTATGTGACTCAATAAAAGCAGTCTTAAGAGTGAAATTTATAGCAGTTAACTGTCACAAAAGGAAAATCGATCAAACTCACATAAACAACTTAACCTTGATCCTCAAACTCTTAGGAAAACAAGAACAAATCTCAAAGCTCAAGGGAGAGAGGAAATTATGAGGAAAATAGAACCAATTCATGCAACTGAGACTAAGAAAACAATAGAATAAATCAATTAACCAATGCATTCATTTGAAAGTCTAAAAAAATTGATAAAACCCTTATTTAATCTTATCAAAAAGAACAAGTAAAAGACTCAAATCCATGAAGGTAGGAATGACAAGGGTAATATTGCAATGGATCTTCTGGAAATTAAGAAGATCATCAACATTTATTTGAAGAACTACTGTGAAAACATGAAAACACAAAAAATAGATAAGTTTCTAGATACAAGTGAATTGCTAAAGCTGAATCAACAGTGGCTAAAAATATTATCTGACTCAATATTAGCAAATTAAATTGAAAATCTAATTACAAATTTACCCATAAAGAAAAATTCAAGTGCTGGAGATTTAGCTCAGTGTTGAAAGCACCTGCCTGGCAAGCACAAGGTCGAGAGTTGGATCACAAGTACAAAGAAAAAAAGGAAGGAAGTAAGAAAGAAAGAAAAGAAAAGGAAAACTCTAAGTCCTAATGGATTTGAAATGAATTCTAAAGGAATTTAGTGAAAAATTATTACTATTAGTCCTGAAATTTCATAGTGAAATTGAAAGGGTAGAAGTATTCCCTAACTCATTTATGGAAGAAAATATTACCTTGATAGTAAAACCAGAGAAAGGAACAACCAAGAAAGAGAATTAAAGACCAATCTCCCTAATGGAAATAAATGTAAAAATCCTGAATCTGATACTGGCAAACATAATGTACAAAATCATCAAGAAGATTATACACTGTGATTGCAGTTAATTCATCCAGGAATGCAGAAATGGTTCAACATAATCAAATCAATAAACATAACACAGTATGCCAAGAGATCAAAAGACAAATATCACATGATTACTTTAACACAAACAGAAAAAGTTCTTAATATATTTCAACAGTTTCTCAGGATAAAAATCCTACATAAAATTTAAATACATGGTCTTAACTTAATCTGACAATACTCATCAATGACAAACCAACAGCCAACATCATATTAAACAGACAACAACTGAAAGATTTCATTCTGAAATCAGGAACAACAGAAAGATACCCAGTATCACCAGGCCTATTCAATATATTTTTAGAAACATTAGCCAGACTGATTAGATAGGAGAGAGAAGTAAAATAAACAATGAAAGCAAAGGAAGATATTTAATTATAATTATGTACCAATGACATGATATTCTAAAAAAAGACCTTAAAAATCTCACCAAAGGATTGCTCGACATAATAACTGCATTCAGTGGTGTAGCAAGATGCAAAGTCAATACTCAGAAATCAATAGCATTTTGATGCTCCAACAAGAAACACACTGAGCAACAATTTAGGGGAAAAAACAGCTTTCACAATAGCATCAAAAAAATGAAATACTTATAAGTCAACTAAGAAAGTAAATAAAATATCTCTGTGTTAAAAATTACAGTAAAAAATTACAGTAATTTTAAAAATTAGATCAAAAAGATACCATAAATGGAAAAGTATCCATTGTTCATGGATAAGAAAGACAATTATAGGGAAATGATCACACTGCCAAAACTATTATGTGTATTTAATACAATTCCAATCAAAATGCTATTTATCTAACTTCAGAGAAGTAGGGAACACATTGCTAAGTTCATTTTAAACCAGAAGAGGACAAGAATAGGAAAAATAATGGTCAGAAACATGACAAGTCAGAACATAAAATGTCGTGGTATGAAATTATATTACAAGGCTATTGTGGCTAAATCAGCATAGTACTGGAAAAAATTAGACTTGAGGATAAGTGGAACAAACAGAAGACACACACACAGCTCCAAACACACTCAGCCATACTATGTTTGGCATAGACACCAAACACAGAAAAAGAGTCTCTTTAATAAATGATGCCAGAAAAAAATGGCTTTCCACACACCAAGACAGAAACTAGACCCATGTCGATCTCCTGCCCAAAACTTAGGTTCAAATAGATCAATGATCTATTAAAATAGAGACACTGAATTTTTGGGAGATAAAGTAGATAGAAATTTTGAAAGCAAAGGGGCAGGCAGAGACTTCATGAATGAAGTCCAGACCACACTGGAAATATAAGAAGAATCAATAAATACGATCTCATTAAAATGCTTGTGCACAACAAAGGAAACTACCAGTACAGAGAAAAGACAACACACAGAGTAGAAAAAAATAAAGCTAGCCGTCTCTCCTACAAATGACATGTATCTAGAACATAGAAAGAATTTTTGAAACTCTGGCACCCAAATTCAAAGGAATAATGGAAAAATAGGCATCTGAGATGAATATACACTGCTCAGATGAATAAATATAAATGGCAACTAAATACATGAAAAATGTTCAGCATCATTGGAAAATTAAAGAGATGAAAATTAAAACAATAATGTGATTCCATCTCATCCTACAAAGAATGTCTATCATCATGAAATAAATCAATAATAAACTCTAGGAGAGTTATGGAGAAAAGGAATGTTTTGCCCCTGCTGGTGGGAGTGCACACTGGTGCAACCACCATGGAAATTAGTGTGGAGAATCATCAAAAATCCAGAAATAGAGGTCTCATTTTAATAAGCTATACCTCTTCAGGGTATTTTCAAAAATTAATTAAAATTTACAGATTGGCATCCATGTTTCTGGTAGCAAAATTTGTAATAGCTAAATCCTGGAAACAACCCAAGCATCCATTAAGTATGGAAAGAATAAAAAGGTATATTTTTCATATAATTAAATACTATGTAGTCATAGAGAATTGTAAAGTTGAGACTTATACAGATAAATGGATGCAGCATCAGACCATACTCATAAGTGAAATAAATTAGACACACATGTGTAAACATCATGTAGTCTCACTAATATGAGAAATGGAATGAGTAAATAAGATCCAAAGTGTCCAATAAATATCGTGAGTGGGGAAGAAATTGTTGAAAAGAAAAAAGAAACTGTGATGAGGAAAGGGAAAAGGAATCAAGGGAAAAGGAGAAAATATATACATAAGATAAAATAGTGTCAGAGCTACTTTCTCTTGTTTTACTTTAAAGAAAGATTTGTGCTAATATATTTCAATGTTTCATGCTTATATATTGTGATTCTGAGTAACTACTATGAAAACATTATACAATGCATTAATTATCATTATTGTTCTACTAGCCTGTTTTGAAAATTTGCTTTATTTTTAGTTGTATTGTTTTCTCCTTAAAATAAACAAAAAATGCAATGTATCTCTTGCTTTTGGATATGAAGAAAAAGATAAAGTGAAGATGTACATATTCCCAAAATTGTTGTACATATTTAATGCAATTACTATCAAAATATCAACAGCATAATTCAGAGACATCGAAAAAATTTTCCCAAGATTTATTTGGAATGAGAAAAGACATAAAACAGCAAAAAATAAATCCTAGGAATCAAGGAAAGCCAAGAGGCATCCCAATACCTGATTTGACATTTTACTACAAAAACACTCCAATAAAAACTGCATGGTATTGGCAAAAATGAAACAGAACAAAAACAAAGAACAGAAAAATACACAGGAAAACAAATAACAAGATAATCCAGAACTGAGAATCAATCAAACAGATTAAAAGATACACAAACAACACCAAACACACTCAGGCACCTCTTCTTTAAAAAAGGGGCCAAGAACATTCACTGGAATAAAGATAGTCTCTTTAATAAATAGTTGTGGAAAACTGACATTCCACATACCAGAGAGTAAAACTAGACCCATGTATATCACCATTAAACTACAATCAAATGGATCAAAGGTACAAATATTAAAACAGATATGAAATCTGCCAGAAGGCAGAATAGGTAGAACTTTTGAAGACTTAACTGTAGATAATGATCTTATGAACAAAATTCAAATCTCATGGGAAATACTACAAAGAGTCAGCACCTGGGTTCTTAACTTATTAACAATTTTTTGAAAAGCAAAAGTAATTACCAACAGAGTGAAACAAACACCACACAGAGTGAGGAAAAATTTAGCTGGTTTTCCCTCAAAGGACTTCTATCTAGCACATACAAAGAATGGAAAATAATCAAAGACTACAAATTCAAAAACCCAATCCCAAAATGTGCATCTGAGTTGAATACACACTTCACAGAAGGAGAAATACAAAAGGCAAATTAAAAAATGTTCAACACTAAAGGCCATTCGAGATGCAAATTGAAACATCTCTGAGATTCCATTTCACAACAGAAAGAATAGATGGTATGAAGAAAGCAGCCAATCACAAATACTGGAGTGGATATGGGGAATCAGTTACCCTTTTGCACTACAGGGGTGAGTGTAGATTGGTGCTATCATTATGTAAAGTATTGTAGAGATTCCTCAAAAAACCAAGATTAATCATGCCATTTGATCCAGTTATTCCCCTTCTGTGTGTCTTTCTGGAACAATTAAAACCATCATACCTCATGCAGCTCAGTTTCCAATAGATTGTCTTAGAAATAACCAGAGTTCCCAGCAATTGAGAAATGGATAAAATTGTGTGTTTTTTATAAAAAAATATGGTGTGGTACTACTTATCCATACAGAAGGACAAACTAGAATTGTGGATAACTGGATACACCTTGAGAACATACTCTTAAGTAAAATAAATCGGGCTCACATATGTAAATGTTGCATCATTTTTCTGGTGTAAGATACTAAATGTATAAATAAAGATAAAAAATATATCAAATATATTTTCAAACAGGAAGAAATTATTCAGAAAATAGAGAATTAGGGAAAGGATTGGGGAAAGAAAGGAAGGAGAAAGAGATTCAACACTCTAAAATGAGACAGATAAAATGTAACTGTTTAAATGTCACATTTTTTCCCTACTGGGAGAAACTGAAAGGCTAAGTAAGGAACAAAATGTATACCAAGTATTTGGAAATATAAAGAAAATACTCAAATGAGAAGGAAACAAAAGGGAGGAGGAGGAGGAAACAAAGAAAGGCAATGGAAACAAAGAAGGAATAAAATGGAAGCAAAGCTCTATCAAATAAGAGAGCAATATAGGTCGAAAGGAAGAGAGGATTTTGTGGAAAAAAGAATCCAAAATATCACGTGCAGATATAAATTTCTTGTAATGAACAGGATAATTATGTACATCTAAAATGTGCCAATAAATTTGGTAATAATAAAGGAATAAAAGTGAAAATAAAACTACATTCCTAGACAGTGGAAAAGAGAAAATAATGTGGACTCAGGCTTTGTACCCCAGAAGAGAAGCAAAGATACCTATCACCTTCCTCTGGCTACTTCAGTGCTGCTCTCTGTGTTTGCAACATGAACTTAGTCTTTTGAAAGAAGCTTTGGATCCTGAGCTTAGTACCTAAAGGTACTTGTTCCCACAACCTTGTTTCAAATCACACAAGGAAGATATCTTTACTTGTTACCATATCTGTGTCTCCTTCTTGATTATTAACTGGGTACCATGCAATAGAATACAAAGCAAAATCTTTCTTGATAAAAAAGCTACTCTCCTGATCATACTCTCTGAGTAAATAGTAATTATTGAGTTCATGAATTATAAGATCTTAAAAATGGTTTTTGTTACTTAAACATTATTTGAAAAAGTCAGTGTTTTGTTTTATTTATTTGTTTTTTGGTGTAAAAACTAATTTTTTTCAAGTTCACACTGGGTCTTAGGGTTGCTTAGGGTTATTGTTGTCTCTGTGTTTCTAAGAATAGCCATGAAAGTTCCAGGTCCTGTTTCTATGATGTGTTGTAGGCAATCACACTGGGAAGTCCTTCTCGTCTTTGCATGAGGCACACAGCTCAGGCCGTCTCATTTTAACTGTCTAATGTCTTCCTCCTCCTGATGCAACTCAAAATTTTTGCCTTTGATAAATTTTATTTCTCATTATCTTTTACCTTTGCTACCTTAGATAACTCCTTTCTTGTCTTCTCCCTATCCTTTTTCCTCACTCTGTTCTAGTTTTTGGTATCTTTTTTTTAGGATACAAGAAGCACTGTACAGAAGATCTGTCACTTTTTAGGAAAAAACTTAAAACCTGAAGAAATAGATGAAATCCTCAAGTATAGCTCTTTTCAATTCATGAAAGGAAACAAAATGTCCAACTTGAGCACACTGCCTGATTCCTTTATTACTGAGGGTTTTTCACTTATGAGAAAAGGTAAGAAACTATGAACTGCTTCCAAAATCTGTTAGGGGATATGAAAGATATTGTTCTTGTTGAGAAAAGAATGTGAATAGATAAGATACCTGAAATTTTCTCCTTCATGCTCAGAGTGGACGCCAATTAAGCCTTAATTCTTCATGGTGTCACAATTCTCTTCAAGTTCAAATTCTCAGTGACCTAACCTTTTTGAAAATATCTCATATCCAAAATTTTCACAACTTCTCAGTAACACTAAGGCTCGTTACCAAGTGTTTAAGGTAAGTTTAGGGAATACCTTCAAAACATTGCAATAGATAACTTTTATTTACACAATTATTATCATTTGTGTATTTTTTTTTATTTTGAAGTGTAGTACCTTGCACAGAGTAATAGTTCTTTTTAGCACTGGGGATCGAACTCAGTAATCATACTTGCCAGGAAAGCACCTATGCCACAGAGGTAAATCTCCATACCCCAGAGTAGGGATTCTATAACTTTTTAGAGTAGTTGTGGACTGAACAGAGAGTAATGAATAAAATATAATATATTCACTATAATTTAGTTTTAAGTACAGTAAACTTGTGGCAGTGATTTATCAGATAAATGGTCACAAGATCAAATGAGCATTGTTAAAAATTTATCTAGGATCACAAGATCAAATGAGCATTGTTAAAAATTTGATGCTATGGACTCATTAGGGATTGAATATTCAGAGACAATAAAAACATAGAATTTAGAAGAGTTCATCCAATCTCTGCCTTTGTTCATGATAGTGTTTGACACATCTTTAAAAAAATCTCTTCATAACCAAGATAAATGGGTTGAATAGTGTACACTCAACAATTGACAGATGGAGATGGAAGTCCCTGAATGCAATAGCATTTGGACACAGGGATTTTACCGAGGTAATTAAGCTAAAATGATATTATTGCATCAGGTTATATCTGAGCAAGATTGGTGTTTTTAAAAAAGAAAATTAGAACACAGACATAGAAGTAGGACAATGTGGAGACATGGAACAAGGTCATCATCTACAATCAAAGAGAGAGACCTACAACATATGCCTTCCCTGCCACCCTTAAAGAGCCCAGGACACACCAACACCATTAACTAACATTGCAGCCTACAGAATTGTGAGAAAATTAACCTATTACTGAAGTTATCCACCTACTCTCTGTTACCTTGTAAAACAGCCCTAGCAAAAAATACAAAAGATTTTGAAAGATTTTGTGTCAAGTTGAAATTTATAAAAACATTCACATCTACAAGGTATGTAGGTTTGTGAATTATTCATATTCAGAAACTGAAATGCCAACACAGAAAAAATTGGGCATTCCAGTTTAACCTATGGTTAACTCAGATAGCAAATGCATTTGACCTGGTTCTATCCAGTTAAAAGAGGCATGATGAGAAGGAATAGAGTCTAAATGCTTCAGAAGATTGAGCCTGGCTTGGAGTGAAAACACTCTAAACAGGAATGGCTGGAAGAGAGCTAGAGGAAGAAAATTGTTTCTGAGCAGGCAGAAGTTTAAATGGTAGGCACCCAGGCATAGAAAGGCTGTTGGTTCAGAACTGGTCCTTCAGATATGCCAGCTGCTTTCTCTGTGTTACCTAAGAGATGATCAATAGATGTTCTAAAGTCTTGGGCCCTATTACTAGATCTGATCTAAGTCTCTATGCTATGTTTTCCAGGAGTCGTGGGGGACTGGAAAAATCACTTCACTGTCGCCCAAGCTGAAGCATTTGATAAAGTATATCAGGAGAAGATGGCAGGATATCCTCCAAAGCTGTTTCCATGGGAAGAATGCTGAAAATATTTACATGCTATATGGTTACTCATATCTATGTTCTTTAACTTGTACTTCTGCATACCTGGAGGTCATAGCATGAAGTCTATTATTTCGTTGTGAAGTCTTGAATTATCAAATCTTTGCATTTTTGACTGCTTGTTACAAATTATCTTTTTACCCATATTCATTTAATTTTATCTATACTTTAGAAATCTTCATGTTCATCTGTGTACTGCTATAGTGAAAATATAAAAATTATTCTAAATTGTATCAAAATATTTTGTAATTTTATTTATTTATTTATTTTTATTTGGTACTAAAAATTAGTCTCTCAACCTTCCACTTGCCAGGCCAGTGCTTTTCTGCAGTGCTATAATCCTGGCAAATTTTTGTATTTTAAAGAAAAAAAATTAGAAAGAAAAATAAAGCAGAGTTTCCTAAATGGGTAATAGGTTAGAAACAATAATTAAAACATTATATATTGTTATCTTCATAGAAGTTACTCTAGGTAAAATGTACTCGTGACATGTCATCCACAAAAGATTAGCACAAAGCTTTCATTTCTGTGAACTAAGAGAATTAACATTATAACTATCTTTACTATCTTGTATACATATATTTTTCTTCTCTATTCCTTTTGCTTTCTCTCACCATAGTGTCAAATTCTTACAGAAGGTACAAAATCTACAAGAAGCTAAGCTATCTGACCTCAACTATTAGTTTCTAATGTGGCTTTATTTCCCTACTTGGTAATGTGTCATGCTAAATAATAAGCAATTTATATAAATGGTCTATAGCACAATGAACTGATATTTTATTCAGTGCTCTGTATTTTGTCTTTAGTCATGCTCATACATGCACTCTATTTCATAATTGTTTTGAGATGTTAACCATCATTTATTTCCAATGCTCCTGTGAAACAATTCTTCACTGATTTTCCTCTTTGAAAAAACTATTGTTTTGGGCTTGGTCCAAACAGATATGCCAATGTTATGAGATCATAATGTTTCAGAATCCGAGAGATCTGAGAGACCAATAGGGAAACAAGAAGATTTATTGGGTTTTATGTGCACACTGGTTCAGTTTGACCTTGAGAGAACCAAAATGATGGCTAAGTGAGTCCCAAAGGAAAAGCTCTAATTTTTATACATTTTAGTGAAGAAGTTGATTTTTAGAAACTGGAGGCAGGGGAAACAGCAGGTGTACAGAATCTAGACAAGCAATAAAAATCAATTAATAATTTAGAATCAATTGAGAATGAACCTTACAAATTGTGTGAGAACAAAGTATCATAATTAGTTTTCAGGATAGAGTTACCAATCATATCTGTAACAGAAGAATTCATACCTGTAGGAAAGGAGGGAAAAAGCTCAAAAAGGATTGCTCACACTGAGAGAGGTTATATTTTCCTCTAAGTCTCACATAATTCCCCTTTTTGAAGCTTTGTATTACAAGTTTTAATGGAGAACATCACTATCATTAACATTTACATTGTCATGTGAAGTTGGCTCTCTTTGGGGCCAAAGGAGAATTCAAAAATAAAATAAAGGAAGAAGAGTCTTACATTAATGTATATCAATATTGCTCCTGATATTTTGGCCATGAGTAAACTTGTCAGTTTGGAGGGTGAACAGAACAGGGCTGTTGTTTCCTTAACATTGAGCTCTGTGTAGACTGGTCAGCTTCTGGGGTGACTAGAGCATTGATATTGTCTCTGGTGGTGGCCTGATCTCATTCAAGGATCAGTTGGTTTGGGTGGTATGGATCCTGCTAACAGGCTCACCTGTCCTGGTCATTGGCTTCAGTTGACTACGGTGGATCTAAGACACAGTTCCTGTAACTTTAACAGTAATGGGGCCAGGCAAGATAACAGTATGGGGCCTATTCTATAAGGGCCTAGAATGGTTGGATTTTATTTGTTAACCCAAACAAAGTTCACAGGTTTGAACTGGAGTATTGGATCTGTGAAGCTTATAGGCATTTTCTTGTGTACACAGTTAAATCTTAAATGGCTATTTCAAAGACTGAATTTGTATGCTTAATGTTAATTTTTCTTGTTTTTAAAGATCGCCCTTCATTTTACCTGTGATTAAGGGTAGCCATAAAAAGATTTTGTAATGAAAACAACCAATTTATTTCATTAAGAGGCACCAGACTCAGAGGAGGAACATGGGTGGAATTTCGTTCTATGTTAGGTGATTCCCTTGACAATATTTTTGCAGCAATTATTTGAGTGTCCAGGTCATCTGCTCTACTTTTCCTGATCTCTGTTGCCAGTAAGCCTTGTGAAACTTCCATTTTACCTTTAAAATCTATGTGAGCTACTGAACTATGTCAGCTATGAATGTGTGTCAATTGTCTTATCCCAAGCTATGGAGTAGTCTAAATCATGGCATGATTTCTCCTAACAGCATAATCTGTATCCTCCCTGAGTCACTTGGCTGAATCCTGCTTGGTCACAGTGTGTAGTTTTCTAGATGACTTGCTGCATTATCTGCCAGTATCTTATTGTGGATGTTTGCATCTATGTTAATTAGTGTGATTAGTCCTTACTTAATTTTTTGGGTTGGTTGGCTCTCTGGGCTTGGTATTAGGTAAAAACTTGATTGCTGGAATGATTTTAGACATATTGTTTCTCCTTCAATTTCCTTGAAGTGTTGGAGTATGAGTAGAATTAGGTCTTTAAATTTCTTGTAGAATGCAGGAGGGAAATGATCAGGACCTGGACATGTTTGTTGATACATTTTTAATTGCATGTCAGGTTCATTGATTGATATTGGTTTATTTAGAATATTCATATCTTCTTGATTCTGTTTTTCAAATTCATATTTGCCTAGTAATCTCTCCATATGTGCTGTTTTCCATTTTATTAAAGTTTCTTTGAGTAGCTTTGATAATTTTCTGTATATCCACCAGATTCCTTGTGATTTCACCCTTTTCATTTTTAACTGCTTGAATTTTGGACTTTTCTTTCCTATTTTTGATATGATTGGCTAGAGTTTCAGCAATGTTGCTTACTTTTTTCTAAGAACCAACTATTCAATTCATGCTTTGTATTGTTTTCTTAATGTGAGTTGCATTAATTTCTGCTCTCATCTGTACAATTCCCTGTTTTGTGTGAGCTTTCAGTTGGATTTGTTCTCCTTTATCTAGGTTTGATATTCAACATTAAGTTGTTTATGTGAGCTCATTCTGTTTTCCTGATTTGCAAATTTAGCGCTATAAATTTTCCTTATATGGATGCTTTAATTGCATTCCATACATTCCAATATGTTGCATCATTTTCATTTAAGTATAGATAATATTTAGTTTCTACTTTAATTTTCTCTAACTTATTAGTTCTTCAAGAGGGTGTCTTTTAATTTGTATATGTTTATGTATTTTGTGTATTATCTTTTGTTGTTGATTTGCAATTTCATTGCACTGTGCTCAGATAATATTCATGAAATAGTAGTAGTTCATCTGCATTTATTTAAGAATGTTCTATAGGCTAATATGTGCTGCTGCTAAGAATGTTTATTTTTATGTTGTGGGGTGGAACACTCTGTATTCTTCTTGGAAATCCATTTATTCATGGGTTTGGTTCAATTCTGAATTTGTGATTGATGTTCTTGCTTAGCTGATCTATTTAATAGTGAAAGTGGGGTATTAAGGTCCCCCATTATAATTATGTTATTGCTGATGAAATCTTTGTGTCTGATATTTATTTTGATATTTTGAGTCCACTGGTGTTTGGTGCCTAAGTCTTTATGATTGTTATGTCTTCTTGAAATATTCAGATAACAAGAATGTAGTGACATTTGGTTCTTTTGATGAGTCTTAAAGTTCAAAATATATACAATTAGAATTTCAACCCCATTTTTTTCTGTTTCCTATAATAGAACATATTATTTTTCAACCTTTGACTTTGAGTCTATGACTTTGTTTTTGAATTAAATTCATGTGTCCAATGCAATATATTTTTGGGTCTTCTTTCTTGCTCTATTCTGTGAGTCAATTTCTTTTGATTGGTGACTTGAGACCATTCTCATTAGTGATTATAACAGATACATATTGGCCTAAATTGTTCATATCATTTTCTTCTGTTTGGTTCCTTGTCTTAGACCTCTGTTTTATTGCTTGTTTTGCCTGGTAGCTTCTTTCTATTGATGTTCTTTTAGTTGTGGTTTTCATTTTTTCTTTCTAAATATGCTTCAGAGAATTATGAATAGGGGATATCATGGTTATGAATTTCTTCAGGTGTTCTTTGTCATGGAAATAACTTATTTTTGCACCAAATTTGAAAGATAGTTTTGCAGAATATCTCAATCCAGGTGAAAGGTTGTTTTCATTTAGGGGTTGAGATACCTCATTCTAAATTTACCTTGATATAAGTGCTTGTGTTGAGAAGTCTGCTGTGATTCTGATGGGCTTATCTTAGTAACTGCTTTGTTACTTTTCTCTACTTGGTTTTGACAACCTATTTTTGTGCTTAAGTTATGGAATCTTAATTATTATGTCATTAGTATACACTTATTTTGTTCTTAGCTCTTTAGGATTCCATACACTTCATTTGTTTGTATGTGAAATTTTTTTAAGAGGCAGTAAAATGAAACAAAGTGCAGTCAATGACAACAAAACAATGAGTGAAAAGAGATTACAAAACAAAATAATAAGAACTCAGCAATGGGTACCATAATGCCTCTTGTTTTCTTGAAAATAGCTGTCTGAACCCCACCCCACCTCATGCTGCATCACTTGCCTGCACCACTCTAGCCACCACACTGCCACCTTACTGGCTCAGAGGAAGGCTCTGCAAGGAGGAGACCACTGCCTCCACCCCAGAAGCCTTGCTGGGTTTATCTGCACAGTGCTGTCCTCCCCCACTGCCACAGCCTAGAGGAAGGTACCCTGTGGACTTAGCAGCTGAGCCCTTCCGCAACTTGCATGGCTGAGCTGGCCAGCATTCCTATGGCCACCACACTGCCACCATATCAGCATAGAGAAAGGTGTCTGACCCCAGATTGCACAGCTGAGTGGACTCACACCCCTCTAGCTGCCTCGCCACCACCAGAGGAAGGCACCACACAGAGGAGACAATGGCATTTTCCCTGGTTTGTGCTGCTGGGCATGCTTGCCCACTACTTCCCACCACTGCCACAGTCCAGCACAGAATCATTGAACTCAGGTGGATAGACAGTGCTGGTTCAGTGTGAGACGGTGGCCTCTTGGCCAGACAGAACACCCAAGTAGGTTTTGGTCACTATGTACCTAATAATTGGGTGGACATCAACCACAGAGAGTGTGCCCAGGATGTATACTGCTGACAATAGTGACTATTCGGACTAAATAACCAGATATTGGCCCAGAAGGTAAAAATGATAAAACAAAAAACCAAAATACAGTTTCAAATATCTAGTCCATCAGGTGCAAGAACAGATGACAGAGAAATGGAGGACTTTAATAGTCATACACTGGACATCTCTGAAAAGATAGCAAATGAAGTAAAGAAAAAAATCCATGAGGCTATAGGGGAAATCAAATTAGAAGTAATGGCTTATGTAAAGACACAAGTAACAACCTTAGTAAAGGATTTGCTCAACATAGCCAGGGAAGAAATAGATTAAAAAAATTAAAGTAACATGGCAAGTTAATTGATAACTTGAATGAACAAGGTAGAAAACAAGCAGAAGCCATGAAAAAGTTACAAAGAGATATTCAAGAAACAAAAGAATCTATTGAAAGCTGGCAAAACTGTTTCAATGAAGCTGAGGATAGAATTTCAGACCTTGAGGATAGAATCGCAGTTAGTGATTAGGAAAAGATAAAACTTATAAAAACAACAAAGCAGCACGAAATAACAATCCAACAACTTCAAGATGATGCCAAGAGAAACAGTGTAATGCTAATAGACATCAGTGAGGATGCAGAAGAAATGCGAAGGACTTCACGAAGCTATTCACAGAAGTAACTACGGAAAATTTCCCAAACATAAGGAAAAAATCTGACATACAAATAAGTGAGGCATATAGAATGCCAAACAGTCATAATCAAAATAAATCTACACCCAGACATATAATAATTAAGATTTCAGACATACAATATAAAAACAGAATACTAAGAGGTGTTATAGAAAAGACACAAATCAGCTATCAAGGAAAGCCTATTAAAATCATTTCAGACTTCTCAGCACAATCTTTCAGGTTAAGATGCACATGGAGTGAAGTATTTCAAGTCCTAAAAGAAAACAACTGATGTAGCCAGCAAAACAGTCTTTCAAATTTAATGGATAATCAAGATACTTCCACAAAAAAGAAAAACTGAAGAAATTCATATCTATGAAACCAGCTCTAAAAGGAGTACTGAAAGACATACTACAAAGAGATAAAATGACCACAATATCCAGAGCAATAACAGAAAGAAACCACCAGGCTGGATAAGAAACTATACAAGGGCGTAAAGTCGGAAACCAATCACAGGAACATAATTTGGAAATGTCAAGTCAGTACATATTAGTAATAACCATAAATGTAAACGGGCTTAATTTATCTGTCAAAAGAAGCAGGGTGACAGAATGGATCAAGAAGCAGGACCTAAAATATGCTGCATCCAAGAAACACATCTCAATCAAAAACAAACTCATAGATAAAGGATGGAAAACAGTATTCCATGCAACAGGAGCCCAGAAAAAAGCACAGGTGCATATTTTCTTTGCAGACAAAGTGAACTTCAAACCTAAAGGGATTTAAAAAGACAAATAAGGCCACTACATACTTGTAAGTGGAAAACTACAAGAAGAAGAACTAACAATTATAAATATATAAGCACCAAACACAGGAGCACCCAACTATGTAAGACAAATAATAATGGACATGAAAAACCAGATACACAAGAATACAATAGTAATAGAAGACCTGAACATCCCACTGCCAAAAAGACATAGATCAATTAGACAAAAAGTCAGCAAAGAAATAACAGAATGGAATCATACCTGTGAATGAATGGACTTAGTTCATGTCTACAGAGTGTTCCACCCAACCACATCCTAATATATATTCTTCTCAGTCGCACATGGGACATTCTTTAAAATAGACCATATATTAACTCATAAAGCATTCTTAAGTAAATGCAATGGGAGTGAAAATATCCTATGCATAATATTGGATCATAGTGCACTAAAATTGGAAATCAATGACAAAAAAACTGCCAACCTTCATAAATATATTGAAATTAAATAAAAATCTTCTGAACAACCAGTGGGTTACAGATGAAATTAAAGAAGAAATAAAACAATACCTAAAATATAATGAAAATGCAGACACAGCATGTTGTAACTTATGGAACGCAATGAAAGCAGTCCTAAGAGGAAATATATAGCAATAAATAGCCACATCAAGAAAATGGAATGAGCACAAATAAGTTACTTAATGCTACATATCAAGCTCCTAGAAAAGGAAGAGCAAGTCAAACTCAAACCTCATAGAAGAGTGGAAAATGTTAAGATTAGAGCAGAAATTAATGCAATTGAAACAAAAAAATACAAAGAATTAATGAATCAAAGAGCTGGTTTTTTGAGGACAAACAAAATTGATAAACCCCTAGCAAGCCTTATTAAGAAAAATAAAGAAAAAAACACAAATCCATGCAATAAGGACTGAAAAGAGGGAAATTAATACAGATCCCATGGAAATTCAAAAGATCATGAACACCTACTTTGAAAATCTCTACTCACACTGGGTGGAAAACACAGAGGAAATAGATTTCTAGAAACATATGAACTACCAAAGTGCAACCAAGAAGATATAACAATTTTGAATAATCCAATATCTGCTACTGAAATTGAAAGTGTTATTAACAACTTGCAAACAAAGAAAATCCAAGGTCCTGACGGATTCACGGCTGAATTCTATAAGAAATTTTGGGAAGACTTAATGCCAACACTCCTTAACCTCTTCAATGAAATTGAAATGAAAGCAGTCCTGCCTAAATAATTCTTGGAGGCAAGTATTATCCTCTTACCAAAACCAGAGAAAGACCCAACCAAAAAGTAGAACTATAGACCAATCTCAATAATGATCATTGATGCAAAGATCCTCAATAAGATAGTGGCAAATGGAATGTATGGAATCATCAAGAAGATTATACACCATGGACAAGTGGGATTTATTCCAGGAATGCATGGATGGTTTAACATACACAAATCAATATATGTGATACACTGCATCAACAGAGCCAAAAACAAAAAGCACATGATCATCTCAATAGACACAGAATAACTTTCAATAAATTTAAACATTCATTCATGATAAAAATTCTACAGAAACTCAGAATAGACACTACATAACACAGTTTCATAAAGGCCATTTATGACAGTGTAACAGCAAACATTAAACTAAATGGACAAAAACAAAAAGCCTTCACTATAAAATCAGGAAAAAGACAAGGATGTCCACTATCACCACTCTTTTTCAATATAGTTCTAGAAATATTAACCAGAGCAATCAGACAAGAGGGAGAAATAAAAGGAATAAAAATAGGAAAAGAAGTTAAATTATCATTATTTGCAGATGGCATTATACTGTACATAGAAGACCCCAAAAACTCCATTAAAAGACTACTAGAGGTAATAAGCAAATTCAGCAGTGCAGCTGGATACAAAGTAAACACTCACAAATCAATGGCATTCCTGTGCACAATCAAAAAACTCACTGAGAGAAATTATGGAAATACCATCTTTTGCAAATAGTATCTAAAAAATGAGATACTTAGGAATCAACCTAACCAAGAATGTAAAAGATGTATATGTTGAAATTATACAACCCAATAAAGGAAATTGAAGAAGATATTAGAAAATGGAAGGATTTCCCCTGCTCTTGGTTAGGAAGAGCCAACATTGTGAAAATGGTCATACTCCCAAAACTGTTATACAGATTCAATGCAATCCCAATCAAAATACCATCAACATAACTTACAGATCTAGAAATAACATTCCTAAAATTCATCTGGAAACAGAAGAAACCTAGAATAGCAAAGGCGATTCTGAGCAACAAAGGCAAGACAGGAGGCATCTCAATCCCTGATTTGAAACTGTACTACAAAGATACAGTGATGTAATCTACATGGCACTGGCAAAGACATAGACCTGAGGATCAATGGAACAGATTATAAGATGCAAACATTATTAAAAAGATACTCAATGACCTTATATTTGACGAAGGGACTAAACGTGTTCACTGGAAAAAAGATAGCCTCTTTAATAAATGGTATTGGAAAATTTGCTTTCCACATGCCGAAGACTGAAAATAGACCTATGCCTATCTCCATAAACTAAAGTCAAAAAGGATCAAGAATCTAAATATTAAAACACAAACAGTAAATTTACTGGAAGGCAAAGTAGGTAATAACATTGGAGGCATACGTGTAGGCAGAGAATTCATGAATAAAATGCAAACTGTATGGGACTTACTTGAAAGACTCAGCAACTGGGATCTCATATTATTAAAAAGATTTTGCACTTCAAAAGAAATTACCAACAAAGTGAAAAGAAAATCCACAGAATGGGAAAAAATCTTAGCCAACAATCCCTCAGTCAAAGGACTTATATCCAAAATATATAAAGAACTGAAAAACACCAAACCCCCCAAATTCAAGGACCCTCTCCAAAAATGGGTATTGGAGATGAGCACACAGTTCTCAGATGCAGATATTCAAATGGAAAATAAAACATGAAGAAATGCTCACCATCACTGGTCATTAAAGAAATCCAAATTAAAACAACATTGAGGTATCATCTCACTCAGGAAAGGATAGCTGCTATCAAGAAATCAACTGATAACAAATGTTGTCGAGGCTGTGGGAAAAAAGAAAACTCCTCCACTGTTAGTGAGAGTGCAGACTGGTGCAACCACTATGGAAATCAGTATGGAGAATTCTCAGAAGACTAGGAGTGGAAGCTCCATTCAATCCAGCTATGTCCCTCCTGGATATTTTCCCAGAAACACTGAAAAGTGCATATCACAGTGATTTATGTATACCCATGCTCATAGCAGCCCAATTTTTTATAGCTAATTGTTGGAAACAACCAAGATACCCAACTGCACAGTGGATAAAAAAAGATGTGGCATTTTATACAGTGGAATATTACTCAGCTATGAAGAAGGATGATCTTGAGACCTTCATAGGGAATGGAGACAATTTGAGACTATACTCATTAGTGAAATAAATAGTGAAATAAATAAGAATCACATTTATAAATATCACATTGTGTCTCTAGTGTAAAAAGTAATAAGAACTGTAGGGGTAATAAAACCCAAAATGCATAATGGCTTCTGTAAAAAAGACAGGAAAAGAAAGTGCTCTAATGGATATAATTGCATGTGTGTTTAAGTGTGTAAAATAGAAGACCATATTACAGTTTTTGCTATATTTTTGAACAGAACTGTTAACAGTCTCACTGTTTGAATATCTACTTTGTATGCTTTAATTTTGTAACTTGAACCACTATTTCCAAGATGACAGTATGTAACATATCAAGTACTGATTATTTAGTGTTTTGTTTTGTTTTTTGTTTGTTCTTTTCTTTTTCCTTTGGAATTCTGTATTGTTGCTATCCTTTTTTCTGTATTGTTGGATTTTTTTCTCTTTAAATAAAATTTATTTAAAAAAAGAAAATAACTATGGATTCCATCCAGCATAATCATGTCAAACAAAATAATACACAACCAATCACAACAAAATAATGAAAATCATTGTGAACTTCAAAACAAGATAATAGAATATCAACAATGACTAACATATATATATGTTATATATATATGTTATATATATATATATATATATATATATATATATATATATATTTTTTTTTTTTATCTTCAAAAATAGCAGCCCATACCATCAGGGATAACAGAATCAAACAGAACAAAAGATAATGAAGCAAAAAATGGCACAAAACATTATAAACAATAAAGGAATTCAAAACAACACAGTAGGATTTAAGCAATGCCTACCACATTTCCTTTTAAAAATTTTCCTCTCCTTTCAGATTCAAAATATTTTTGGTACATTTTCAATTCCACTAACTCATTCAATTTTGTTTAACTAGGGAGACAACCCAATGTGAATCTGCACCATTTCACTCATCCATATGATCTCAGGTTGTATTTGTGAAGCTACAAGAACCTTGAGATTATCTCTCTTCATAAATGAGTAGCTTTCCATTGTATGAAAATATCCTATATTTCTTATATTCTGCAGATTATGGGCAAACTACCCGTGCTTCTTTCTGCTTCCCTGTCTCATGGAATATTGTTTTCTCTCCTTTGATTTTCAGTCTATGCACTTTCTTTTGAGTTGAATGTGTTCTTTGTGAATAACTTTTTTAAAAAAATTTATTTAAAAAGAAAAAGCAAACAACGAAACAAAACAGAAAAAAGGGTAGCAATGATACAGAATTCCAAAGGAAACATGAAAAGAACAAAAAAAACCCACTAAGAAATCACTAATTGATAAGTTACATACGGTCATCTTGGAAATAGTTATTCAAGTTACAAAATTAAAGCATACAAAGTAGACATTCAAAGAGTGAGACTGTTAACAGTTCTGCTCAAAAATCTAACCAGAACAGTAATATGGTTATCCATCTTACACACTTAAACAGACATGCAGTTATATCCTTTAGAGCACTTTCTTTTCCTCTCTATTTTACAGTAGCAATTACACATTTTGGATTTTATTATTCTTACACGTCTTATTACTTTTTACATTACAGACACAATGTGATATTTATAAATATGATTATTTATTTCACTAATGAGGATAGTCTCAAGTTCTTGCCAGTTATCTATGTATACAGCTATGTGTACAGTTTATGTAAGAGATATGGTGTTAGATACTGTTGATGTCCAGTTGACTTAATGTAAAGTACTGTGTTGCCTATGTTGTCCTGTTCTGATCTGCTCTGTACTGTCCCCTTTTGTTTTATTCTCTTTCAAATAAAAAAATAGATCCTGTTTCTTGATCCATTCTGCCTGGAATTGTTCATTGTTGAATTAAGGCCTTTTACGTTGTGACTGCCAGCAGGCATTGGCTTATCCATGCTATGTTATTTTCCTGCCATTTACTCCCTACTTTCCCACAACATTTGGATTTCTGCCTGATCAGTGATGCCCCTCTGCTGCTGTGCCTGGATACACAGTCAATTTTTCTCTCCCTAGAATATTCTTCTGTACTCTTTGTAGGGTTTGTTAGCTGGTGATGAATTCTTTTGCTTGTTATTTATCATGGAATAATCTATTTCTTCACTAATTTTGAAAGATAGTTCTGCAGGGTGCCTAAATATGGGTTGGATTTGTTTTCTTTCAGAACTCAAAGTACTGTACTTCAAGCTCTTCCTTACTTGATGCTTTGAGTTGGGACATCTACCATGGTTCAGATGGGTTTTCCACTATAGATGATCTGTTTCTGTTCTCTAATAGCCTTTAATAATCTCTTCCTGTGCTGAATTTCTAGAATCTTGATTACTATGTTTTAGTGTTGATTTATTTTGTTTATGAGTAATTGGACTTTTATATGCCTCACTTATCTGAATGTCATGTCCTTTTAACATACTTTTGTACTTTTCTGCTATTATTTTCATGAACAGCCTTTTGTGCCACTTGTGTTGACTTCTGCCTTTTTGCTGACACTAATCATTGTTATGTCGTTTTGTTGCATCATCTTGCTGATATTTAATTCTTATTTCCTGTTTCCTTTTTATTTTAAAGATATGTTTCCTTCTGCAGTCACAGGCTGCAATCCTTTCAAAGTATGCAAATTCAGCTTCAATTACTTTGAACCAATTTTTCCAGTTTTCAATGAAGCTTTAGGTTCTGAATATCTCTTTGAGTGTGTTTATCACATTGCAATTCTCTCATATTGTTCATTCAAGTTTTCTATCATTATTCCATGTGCCTTATTTTTAATGTAATTCTTTTGTTATGCTCAGCAATTTATTCATTATGTCTCTTTTCTCTTCTTTTTACCTGAGATATTATTTATGAGCTGATATTTTACATCCTCATGAAATTAATTATTTGCTTCTTTTGCTATCCCTTGAGAAATTTCTGATGTGTAGCTTCAACTTATTCTATGTCAGTGTCTCCCAGACTTGTTTGATATGGATTGGAGGTCTGAGATTGACTTCTGCTCATTCATCTTGATGTATTCCTTCAGATGATCCACTTGTGCAGTCCTAGGCACTTCCCACATTGACTGCATTTATGTGGTGGAAGAAATGGACTAGGCACCTGAGTTTCTCTGAACCTTGATTCTAAGGAATGCATGGAGTGGGCTTTACCAAATGGTAGCAACTACACCAAGTCTTCCCTGATTGCTGCTGTCACAAAGGAGCAGGTCTGCTTATTTTCCTGGTTTACACAGCCACATTGTGACTCCCCTCATGATAATGGGTGTGGAGAGCTGAGACTCTTATGTTCTTGATACCATATAATGAGGAAAGACAGCCTCACAGTGCAAACAAGCAGGTCAGTCATACCCTTGGGATTTGGACCAGCTGTGTTTCTCTTTGACAGAATTTTGGCTAAATTTAAAATAGCCATTCCAAGATGAGTCACCACAAACTGGCCAAGGCAGTAAGTAGAAAATTCAAGTAGCCAAAGTTAAGTCATAACAAGACAATTCTACAAACATAGTACTAATCACTTCTCCAAAATACAAAAGAAGTTTTGGTCTAAGAACATCACATTCTTTAGACATATGCTTGGGGTTGTGTTTAATGGAAATATACAGACAGCAGTAAGTTAGTGACCTCACTGATAATGACAGTATTAGGAATGCTTCATTGAGCAATTGATCTTCAAAAGACTTAATAGCCTCAAAATTTTTCAGATATTTGGAAATAGAGTAATAAAAAAACTCAGTCTGGTACAGAAAATGTATTATTTTGTAATACATAAATACACGTTAAATGAATTCAACACAAATATAATAAGAATACTTCTTCCTCTAGTTGATGCTTATGCTGATTTGCAACCTGTTTGTTTTTTGATTTGGGAGAAGGATTGCATTGCTTGTTTTTCTTTTGGTACAATCAAGAGCAAGGAGATGATGTGTTTCCCTTTAAGGATCTCTTTTTCTGGGGCTGCAAAATCTAGGTTTCCCTCTTCTCTGATGAGGGTCCACACATAACTCTGCCTCTTTCCTGCTTTGAAAGTAAGTGATGACATGATCCTGAAGCAAAAGGAAGAGACATCTGAGTATTGAAGTAGGTCTCACATCTGCAGAAATTTTTCAGAGTCTCAAGTCAGACTTCAACATAATTTCTGAGCAAAGGTGAGAGTGTTTAGACTGTGGCTAATAAGGCAGTGTAAATTTCTTTTCCATCATGAGCTGGAGATTAATAGCTGGAATCTAGTGCAGGAAAGAATGGCTTGAGTGTGGTTTGTTTATTCTATTGACTGGAATAATGAAGGAATGGTTATCATGTTGAAAATATTAGAAAGTGGTGGAACCATTGAGACACGGGGCCTAGATGGAGTGTCAGGACCCATGTGACCCTTCAAGTTCTTTGGGTAAAGACAAGGAGAAAATGAAAATATAAAAAGAGAGCATACCCAGTGAGCCCTAAAGTAGCTGGGAGCTGCCACATGTGAGCTGTGGGCCTCCACAGCGAACTCTAGTCATGCAGCTGTGGGACTATGCTCAGAACTTGGTAGGGCCTCACAAAGCATCTCCAAACAGTAAGGTACCTTTGAGTCATCACTTGGGTCAAGGTTGGGCCCCTTTGAGTGTCCCAAATGTAGCTGGAAGATGCCACGTGTGAGCTGAAGACCTCACAGTGAATCCAATCTAGCTGTGCAGCAATGGGACTTTGCTCAGAACCTGGCAGGGCCCTACCCAGTATCCCCAGAATGTCCAGGACATTTGAGTCATCACTTGGGCCCTGGTTGTGCCCTACTCAGTGACTCACAAGTAGCTGTCAGTTTCCAATGTGTTGAGAGTCTTGAGCTGAATGTCTCCGCATTGAACTTCACATAGCCATGCAGACTTACCATGTTGCTTAGAACCTGGTAGGGCCCCACTTAGACAACCCAGGAATCCAGGGAGCTTTGCTGTACTATGTGGCTTTAGCTGTAGTCCTACCCAGTATATTTCACATACCATTCAGCCTTAGTATGCCACTCAGAATATGGTATGGCCTTCCCAGTGATTTCAAGCAGCCAGGGATGTTTGGTGAACCACATGGAGTGTAATAAAGGTGCTTCCATTGCCCTCCTCAATTTTGGCAGTCTTTGAATGCCAGTTGGGACACAGTAAGGACTGTCTAACATCTCCCACTCAACTGAGGAGCTTTCTGTAGAACAGTCATCTTCAATCCAAGAAATTGTTGAGAATTTACATTTAAACTCCCAAAAGGAATACAAGAAAAAGAAAAAATGAAAGAACAAAATGCAATCACAAAACTCCAGCCCACCCCAAACAAGGCTAGGAGACATGGACACTGAAAAAAAATGTAAGTCACGCATCTGAAACTTCTCAAATGATAGCAATTTAAGTAAGGAAGCAAGTCCATGAAGTTTTAATTGAACTCCAATCAGAAATAATCTCCCAGGTAAGACAAAAAATGATAAACATAATAAAGAAATGCTGAACACATCTTAAGAAGACATAGTTTAAAAACAGAGTAACACAGCAAAAAGACTGAAACATTGAATGGACAATATAAGAAAGAAATACAATGCAAGAAACAGATTAAAAGAGATATCTAGGAAAACAAAATTCCATTGAAAGCTAGCAAAACCACCTCAGTGAATGTGTAGACAGACATTCAGACCTTGTATAGATGTTTCCAGCTAATGAACTGAAAAGGAAAGATCTTCTAAAAGTAATAGTGAATCAGGCTGGGAGTTTAGCTCAGTGGCACAAGCGCCCACCTGGAAAGCATGAGATCATGGGTTTGATCCCCGGTACAAAAAAAAGTAACAATGAATCAGAAAGTAACAATTCTACAACTGCAAGATGATGCAAAGAAAAACAACATAAAATTAATGGCTATAAATGAAAAAGAAGTGACAACACAAATGATATGCAAATACTTTACAGAAGTATTAACTGAAAATTTTTCTTACACTGCAAAGGAAACTACATATACGTGAAGCATAATAGGAGCTAATCAACCATAAGCAAAATAAATCTACACCCAGAAATATAACAATCAACGTCCTAAAATTTCAACATAAGTATATATTCTTAAAAAATGTTTGAAGGAACAGATAAATCACCTATAAAGAAAAGCCTAGAAGTATAACTAATGGAATTCATAAGTACGAAAGCAACCCTACAGAGAGTGCTAAAAGACATTCTAGAGAAAGTTAAAGACGACTGTGATTCCACAAACAGCAGCAGAGGAGGATTGGCAAAAAGGACTGGAAATTGAATAAAGGGTAAAACTGGCACATAGCATGGCACAGATGAAGCAATCTATGTTGATTGCAACCATAAATGTAAATGGCCTCACAACCACAATATGCAGAAACAAAGGGAGTGTGGATCAAGCAACAGGATCCATCAATATACTGTATAAGAGAAACACATTTAACTCAAAACCAAATTCATAGATTGAAAATCAAAGAAGACAAAATAATTTTTCCATATGACAGGAGACCAGAAAAAAGCAAGTATAACTTGCCTTCCATATGACAGGAGATGAGAAAAAAGCAAAGGTATTTGCAGAATGGATAAGAAAGATACGAAATTTTCATACATTGGAAAGATAGACAGCTAAAATGTAGGATAACCTTAATGCTCTCCTACATAAATGGATGCAACTGGAGATCATTTTCATGAGCAAAACAATTTGAACTCATAGGAGTGAACACTGAGTTAACTCCTTAGAATAAAAAACTGAAGGAATTATTGGGACACAAACACTACAGTAGATATTATGGAAGGGATAAGGGAGGAAATAACTAGAATGAGAAAGAGATAACCAGTGTTATTACATTGTTGTGTTGAACTTTTACATTGTTTTCATAATTTTGTTAGATTTGGTTTTGTTGTGTCTTGTTTTGTTAGAATTTACTGTGTCTGAACATATGGGCAGGTACTTGGAGGATAACTGGATGTATTAGTTTAACCATTGTGGTATTCCAGTTACCTGTTTTGGAGTAGTGTTACACATTCATTCCTTCTTTTAATTGGTTTCATTCTATTTTGTTTTGTTTGATTTTATAATGTGTGATGGTGTGGACAATTATTTTGAAGAAAATGAGATATTATGATAGTCATTATTCCATTTTGGTTTTTTTTTCTGTTTTAGGAGAATAGAACTGAGTTTTGAAAAAATCCATTTCATTCAAAGTTCAAAGGAAACATAAAGCTGAGTAAATCTACAGCAAAATATTGAAGCGTGTCAATCTGAGGACCACAATGGTACTTACATTGTGCATTTTCATTCCTAAATCAATCACCTAGAACATAAGACATCTACATTCAATTGTCTGAAAAATACCAGTATGGACCATTCTATTCAATGAACTCAAGGAAATCAGTAGTATAACTGTCTTAAATATTTTTATAGACATACACATAAAAATACATATGCCCATGTTCTTTCTTTCAACTTTTCACATTAATGCAACAAAATGATGCTTACACATGTGTGTCTTATTTCTCTAATTAGTATATTCTCATAATGCATATATTTACCTATAAAAGTGTCCAGTATATCATTCTTTATGGCTGAGTAGTATTCAATTGCATAAATATACCACATCTTTTATCTGTTTCTCAGTTGAAGGGCATTTCATTTGCTTCCTAAATTTGGCCCTTATAAGCTGTGCAGCTATAAAAATGAGTTCACATGTATCACTCTTGTAGGATGTTTTTAAAACTTTTGAAAGATACTCAGAAGAGGAATTGCTGGAATGAATTGATCCTACAATCATTGTTTTGAGGAATCTCCACAGTGGTTTCACCAGTGTGCATTCCCACCATCAAGAGAGAAGTTATTTTTTCATCACAGCCACTCAAGCATTTGTTATTGCTTGATATCTGCACACTAGGCATTCTTTATGGAGCAAGGTGAAATCTCAGTGTTGGTCTAATTTACATCTCTCAAATGACCATTGAAGTTGAAGAGTTTTTCAAGTATTTATTTCTTATTTGTATTTTTTCCTCTTTTCAAATAGCTTCAGCTAATATTTTGAGGACTATGTTGAATAATAGTGGAGATGGTGGACATCCTTGTCTTATTCCTAATTTTAGAGAGAAAGCTTTTAGTATTTTTCCATTTTTTATGATGGTAACCATTGGTTTGTTGTAGAAGGCATTTATCAGACTGACACAAAGAAAATACATTCCAATTTTCTCTAGAGTTGTTATCATAAATGGCTTCTGGACTTTGTCATAATCTTTATGTGCATCTATTGTGTTGATCATAGGATTTTTGTCCTTGTATCCATTATTATAGTATATTAAATATATTGGTTCCCATATTTTGAACCATCCATGAATCCCTGGAATTAATCACACTAGATCATGGTGCACAATCTTCTTGATGATTTCCCGAAGTCTCTTTGCCAGTAACTTACTGTGGATATTTGCATCAGTGCTTATATGTGAGACTGGCCTATAACTCTCTAAAAAGAAATGACAGACCAGTACATATATACATGCATAAAGTTTCAAAAATGTATTAGCAAGTCAAGTCTCATGATATATAAATATTACTTTGTACCCAGACAACTTAGATTTATTCTAGTTATATCATTCTAGTTGTGTGTTGAAAATAAATTAATGGACTCTCGGACCCGTAGAGGGGCCTGGGCTGTTTGGATCAAAAGTCTGCACAGACCTGCATCTCGGTGCAACTGTTTGGGACTGGTAGGCCTGCCTTTCATCCGCAGGGAACTGCCTGGAGATCGGCATCTGGGCCAGGTCTGTTTGGACCCATAGTCCCGCACTTCACTCCCAGGAAGTCTCCCAGAAAGCAGCATCTCGGGCTGTTTCTTTGGGACCCGAAACTCTTGGACCCATAGAACGGCCTGGGCTGTTTGGATCAAAAGTCTGCACAGATCTGCATCTCGGCATGACTGTTTGGGACTGGTAGGCCTGCCCTTCATCCACAGGGAACTGCCTGGAGACCAGCATCTGGGCCAGGTCTGTTTGGGCCCATAGCCCTACACTTCACCCCCAGGAAGACTCCCAGAAAGCAGCATCGCGGCCTATCTCTTTGGAACCAGAAACTTTCGGACCCGCAGAGTGGCCCGGGCTGTTTGGATTGGGAATATTGTGGAGACTGGCATCTTGGCCAGGTCTGTTTGGGACCGGGAACTTTTCAGAAACCAACATTCTGGCCTGACTCTTTGGGACCTGTAGGCCCTTCACTCGCAGGGAACCTCCTGGAGACCTGCCTGGGACAAAGCATGGTGGCCTGGTCTGCCTGAGGTTCCACAGGCTCCGGGGCAGTCACACCCAGCATTTGCCTTACAACTTAGGGAGCCAGGAGCCCAGAGAGGGGAGTTAGGACCCTGTGAGGAAGCCAAGAGCCTGTGGGGTAGCCACTGCCCCTCCAGGAACTGAGGGTGTAACAGGTAATTTGCCACATAAGCAGAGAAAGCTTTGGAACACCGCTCAAAGTAAGGAAATACAGAAAAATGACAAAAGGAAAGACCAAAACGCAGGATCAAAGACCTAGCCCTCCCCAAGAAAGCTTAGAAGCTGTGTACATAGAAGAAAAAAGAAGCCAAACACCTGAAATATCTGAAATGATATCAAATGAAATAAATATGCAAATAGGGAAAGCTATGGAGAAATTCAAACCAGAAATACTTGCCCAGGTAAAAGAAGAATTGATAAAAACAGTGAAAGAAATAGTGAATGCATCTAGTGAAAACACAGCTAAAAAGTTAGAGGAACAAAGCAAACAGATAGAATCCCTCAAAGAACAATATAAGAAAC
>PVJX010007656.1:0-69815 GCA_004027295.1 Dolichotis patagonum
TGTGTGTGTGTGTGTGTGTGTGTTTGTGTGTATGTATATATATATATATATACACATTTATTTATATATCAAAGATACATATCTTTAAAAAGTGTTAACTGTTATCATGGGTTCTCTAAATTTTGTTTTGTTTTATTTTTGAGATGGGTCTCACTATATAGTACAGACTGACCTTGAACTTGTTTATGTAGCCAAGATAGCCTTGAACTCATAGTGACCCTCCTGTCTTAGCCTCGAGTGCTGGGATTATAAGCATGCACCACCATGCCTAGCTAAAACAATTGTTTTTGCTATGATTAAAAGCTTAAATTTTCTGTGTCTAAAATAATGAGATTTTGTAAAGATATTAAGATGCTCTTGGTTAAACTTACAAAACTAGATTAAAAGGCAAAAGTTATATATTTTACTAAAATAATTTCTTGTGTTTTCCATCCTTAGGCTTTTATTACTAAAAGCTGAGCTTTAAGAGATTAAGTATTTAAATGTTAACATATAAAATGTTTTCAATAATCAGTTTGATTCATTAAATAAACAACTATTATCTCAGTTCATGATGTAAATATTTGGATATACAGCTGGTACCTTGTTCACAAACTTAATTCATTCCATGATTTTACAGAAGATGGGCATGTTTGTGTTCATGCAGGAAAGCTGGCCGCAGTTGTGTTCATCACCCAATGCACAGTTTGCATACAAAAATGAAATTTTGCCAAACACACTTTTTTGTGAACCAAATTGTTCACAAACAAAAGCATTCAGAATTGAGATATATACATATATATTATATATATGTTTTGCCGTGAGTCTAAGCTTTATAGTTCAGTTTATAGAGTTAAGAGTACATAAGTTTAATACATATAAAGTTACAAATATGTGTGATCTTTTATACAATATACATCTAAACCTTAGATGTATGAAATTACCAAAATTTGACATCTCTTTAAATATGGCCTTCTAATTTAAACCTTGATCTACATCTGTGGTCTTTGATTAAGCAAACGTTTTGTTACTGTATAAATCTATTCATCATCCTTTTGATGCTTAGTGAACAATTTTTGAAACAATCACAACAGTGGAACGTATTGAAATATGTTCTCTTCAAATTCTTTTTTTTTTTTTGTGCTGGGGATCGAACTCATGACCTTGTGCTTACCAGGCAGGCACTTACATTGCTGAGCTAAACCCCCAGTCCAAATTCTTGTTCCTTAATTTTTTCTAGGTAACATACAAATTTCATTTAAAAAATTTCAAGTTTTGGCATAAAAGGGTTAACAATGTTTCCTAAACTTACAAGAACTCTAAAGATGTCCTGCTTCTTGTCAGTATATTTACACCCTGTAAAACTTGCTAAGAGTCTAAATTTGCCTTGAGAGTAAAAACTAAATATATGTAAAGATTTCTATGTAGATGTAATACTAATTATTGCTAACCTCATAGTATATTAAATAATATATTTGTGTGTCCCAAGTGTGCATGCCTTCAAAGATAGCAAACTGAAAAGTGTCCTATCATACTGGTAACTTCCAGCTAAATTTCCAGCCCTTGATTTCAAATTTTCTCTATAACAATTTTTAATTGTTATCTGTTATCATTCTACAAAAATTTGACTGACTTTTTTTTTTGTATTGGGAATCAAACTCATGACCTCATGTTTGTCAGTCACTGAGCTATATCCCCTGCCCCAAAATTTAACTTGTAAAAAACTATAATTGATTTTTTTAAAAAGTTCTCTGGTCATACTACATATTTCAAGGTGCTTGATATCCAGATAAGGGTATGATAGTTAAACCTACTGCTTCCACTGCAATACTGGTGTAATTGGTCTCCTGGGTATTCAACAACTGAGGTTTAGAGACCAAAGATAAGAAAGATAACTGGGCTACAGAGGCAGCCAATATTTTGGCCCTGGCCATCCAAGGTCAACAAAGAGCCAAGACATGAGGGGATTCTTCTACAAGATCCTAAAACTCTGGTAAGTCACCCAACCTGCTGAACAGAAAGTGTTCAACCTCAAAAAGACAAGAGTCAACTAATGTACAGTGTGCTAAAAAGGAAGCTCACTGAAGGAAAAATTGTCTCCCACGCTTCCGTGAGAAACTACATTGTCAAGCAAGACTGTGACCTGTCCTGACAGCTAACACAGACAAAGCTAAGAATCTCTGTACATGATCCTAAAAGTAACCCCTAAAGAACTTTAACTGACCTTAATATATGTAACAAGAGGTTGATTTTGATTAATACAAGACTCATTTTAACTTTGTCTTAAACTCGTAACAAAAAGTATGACCAAAAGATACACAAAAATAATAGGAATGTAGGGCAGGTATAAAAGGGGGCCTCAATTATTACTCCAGTCTCCAGCTACACCTGCAGCTGACCACTATTATGATTCAATGAGAGTGAACACCTCAGTGGAAACTAGAAAAGCTCAACAAGAGTTTTTAAATTTCTTAGTTAAACTTGACCTTCAAAACTTCAGAGCCGGGCTGGGCAGCCCAGCTGGGTAGTACACATCTGTAATCCCACCCCTCAGGAGGCTGAGGCAAGAAGATCACCACGAGTTTGAGGTCAACCTGGGTTACGTAGTGAGTTCAAGGCCAGCCTGAACGGCATAGTGAGACACTGTCTCAATACATTAAAACAAAAGCTTCAGAGCTCTAACTCTCCTCACAGCTAAAACTAGGGAGGCTTTTACACTAATAAATAAAACTTGGTGTCTTTAGATACATAATTCACATACTTAAAATAATATTTTTTGTAAGAGTTTACATTTATGAGTAATAATTATGTCCTAAGCATTAAAAAATCACACACATATATATGTTTTTTCCATGACCTTAATTTATTCCACAATTCTGGGGAAAATGGCCATGATCAGATTAGCTACTTAATGTAGAGTTTGTGAACAGAAGCAAAATTTTGCCAAATGGTTTCATTTATGGACCAAATTATTTATATACAGAAGCATTGGTGAAGTATTATATATTAATATATATAAACATATGCAGTCATTTAGCACTGTAGTAAGCACCATAAGAATGGCACAAAGAAAGTGTTATAAAGCATGCTTACTGATCATTTGGGGTTAGGTTTTAGACATATAGAGGGTGAATTGGATAAGGGTACAACCGAGAATATTCAGGAAGGTGAGAAAGCTTGGATGTAGATTCACCACATTCCCTGAGTATCTAGCATGGCTCTCCATTGGTTCCTGCTCTGCAGGGAAGTCTACTGACTAAATCCTTACAGTGAAGATGTAGTAACAATAGGAACTTATTAAGTCTTTTACTGATTTAAGAGACTTATCCGTGCTACCAAAGGTAGACACTATTACTTCCATTCTACACACAGGAAATCGGCACAAATTGGTTGAGCAACTTGCCCCAGTATGCCCAGGTAGTGAGTGAGTAGAGGAGCAAGGAAGATGTCAACATGAGATGGGTGAAAAGTACCTGATTCTTGTTTTTCTTCTGCTGGCAGGAGAAAGGGGTGTAGCTTGGACAGCACACCCTTTGCCTTGCTTTCCTCTACTGCAGCATAGGCCTGTTAACCTGAAGACTTGCGTTGGTGTTTCTGTAAACCTGCTTGTGATTTATTTCTCAGCGTGGGCTCCAAAAGTCCTGTAAATCTACTCAGGGGAAAATGAACACTCAGAGCTATTGACTGAAGAACTCCAGAGACCCAGTACCTGGCAGAGTCTACCTATGGTGTCTATCACAGGCTGGCAGATGGTGATGGGTGGCAGTGGCAGTGACCAGGAGTCAACTGCTGGCATCCAGCATTATCTGGTGATGTCAGGACTGCTAGCAAAGCTACATTTTGATTAATCAAGCAACAGAACTCCAAGCTGATGGGCAACAAAGCTGTAAGAATAATGAAGGGGCGATACATACACTTTTAGGTCTGTTCTAGTTTTTTTGTTTTAAATCGCAAGTAGGAGTTGAATATTATGAAATGCTTTTCTGGCAGCACTGGAGATTACTTGTTTTTTTCTTCATTCATCTTTGATTAAAGTTAAGTTTCTATTTTAATGAATTACGTTAACAGCAATGCCAGTGGATTAATGGATACTTAATGAATAGTAAAGTAATAACTAATAAATTAATATTAATTTAATGTATTATATTAATAAGTGGATACAAACCTATTGTTTTGAAGAAATATTTCTATTCCTGGGTTATACCTATTCTGGCCTGCTTTTCTTTTTAATACTGGTGGGTTCATTTTCCTAATATTTACTGTTTTTTCCTCTCTGCTTAAAGATGGCATTGCTATCATTTTAATTTTTAGTTCTAGTCTTTCTTAATTTTGTATCAGGGCAATATAGCCTTGTCAGTAGATTTCATCCTATTATATCTTATAGACAAGTTTAAATATCATAGGAAGTTAAGCGAGCAGAATTCTCTTACACTTCTGGTGGGAGTGTAAGAGAAAATTGATTCAATCACTATGGGAAGATGTTTGGTTCTATCCATGTATGACAGCTGACTATGAACATGCTTCACTCCTACTCCTACCCAGCAGGATGCATACATGACTTCAGAAGACACGGACGAGAGTATTCAGAGCAGCACTATTCCTGCTGCCAACCACTAGAAACTCCCAAAGTGACTCTAGAGTAGATCCAGTGTGGTGTGTTTACACTAGAGAATGCTGTTTAGCAACAAGAATGGACATAAAACAACATGAACAAATCCCATGAACATAATGTGGTGCCCAAGGTTCCCATGCCTCAGAAGTCCGTATTGTGTGCTTCCACTTACACAAGGCTCAAAATCAGGCAAAACTAACGTGTGGGTTAGAAGTCAGATGGTGGGTAGCTTTATAGTCAGAAACCTGAAGGGCACATCAAGAGGCCTGTGGTGATGCTGCTCCTTGAGCTGAACTCTGATTACATAGGTGTATTTGTTTAATGAAAATTCACTTAAAATTTATGTACTTTTCTGTAGAAACTGTATTTGAATGAAAAAACTTGAAATACTATCAGAGAAGAAAAAAAGTCCAAGATTTAGAAGCTCACCTGGCATAGGTAGGCCATATTATCCTTCTAGTAGATAGAAATTAGCTCAAAAATACCAACTCAGACCAATTCACTCTAAAGTCATGATGAAACGATGTCTGTTTGGGCACAGGCAAAAACAAAACCAAGCAACTACTAAACACCAATACTCTTGGCCAAACCACTACTTTACAAATGAGGGTTTTGTTCTTCTGCTAGTTATTTTCTCTTATAGACAATATTGAGATGCACAATCTTAGAAGTGCCCCAACTTTCGACAACATTCAATGTAGAGCAAACCACTGCTTCTTTACATTCTCCCTCATCACCAGCCAAAGCCCAAATCACATGAAAAGTTGTTTCTTAACATCTTATCCAGACAGCTGTGGTTTCCCAGGCTGGGTGTCCCTCCTTGTATTAAGTAACAATTCCAACTTGGTAAATATGTGTGTTCCTAGGGACCTCTACTAAAAGGCAATGACATTTAAGAACATTTTATTTCTAGAAGATTCAATTAAAATCCCAACCTTATCAGAATCTGGTGACTTTAAGAAGATAAATCTTTTACAATTTATGTTTAAATTCAGGCATTTTGGGGGAAAGGTATATACTTTTATGAATTCTAAAAGAAATCAGACAAGAAATCAGGAAGCTGAAAGAAAATATAATTCTCCTGCTATATTTAAAGCTTACCAATCAATAGAAAAGCTATACTAATTCATAGGATTGCACTGACAGGTCAAAAGAAACAGTGGAAAACATTAACTCATGGAGTCTAAAGTGGACCAGAGAAAAAGGATAAGGCAGAAGAGAAGAGGCTAAGAAGTTACTGGCCTAGCTTGTGATGGCTGCCATATTCTACATGAGTGTCCCTGGCCCCATCTACTACTAATAGAGTCATTCCTGCAAATACAATATAAATACTGATGAGATGAGACACATAGTACTTAAAATTCTATGAAAAATGTTCTACAATATAAGTTTTCAAAGCAAAAATAAGTCCTCAACCTGATCACTCACTTAAGTAACTTTAAGTAGTGCTGTTAATTTTACCAGGAACTTACGTTCTTAGAGCAGTGTTTGCTGAGGGTTTTCCAGTGCTTGTGTTCACTATAAGGTATAGTTGTTTTTAAGGACTTGGCCAAAGTACAAAGAGAGGCAGATGTGAATGGTGTTTCCAAGATGATATCCTGAACTGATCTGAAAATCTAAGTGAACACACTTCAATAGCACAAGTTAAGTCAGGGCAACCAGACCAAATAATTTCCTTGCAACTGGAACGGATTTAGTATTATTCCCATTTTGCAAGATATTGACAATGTTTTACATTTTTTACAAATATTTGCTAATCAATCAAAAATGTTAATTCCTAATAGGATTCAGACACTGCTTAACCCTAAAGATAGCAAGAAAAATATCCTTTCCCTCCTCATTTCAGTCCAGCCACATGGGCCTCCTGTGGCTCATCTACAAACCAAACATAATCCTGCATACTCTCCTTTTTAGTGCCCTTGCATTTTCTGTGCCCTCTTTCTGGAACATTCTACTCCCAAATACCCACATGGTTTGCCCTTGACTTTTTCAGATCTTTGCTCATAACTTCCTTTGAGCAACCTACCAAAAATTGCAATGCTATCTTCAGCTACACTCTATTGCACTTCTTTAGGACTTGTTGCCATCTGACATATGAATATTTTACTCATTTATTATATCTAGTCTAGGTAAGTTGCAGGAGGGGAGACATTTTTATTATTGCTATATGCCGTATAGCTACATCTTTAATGAATTGATAAATTGATAAATATGTAAAAGACACTCATTTTTCTCTAAGTATTTACAGAGAGTAAGTGGATACAGGCAATAAAATATTGCAAGTGATGCGGACATCACAGTAGGCAAAAGAGTAGCATGGGTGAAGGCACAATAGTGAAAAAACAGCAAGTAATGTTACTTGTTTTCACTTAATAAGTGAGATTTAATAAGCAAACAGCAGAAATGTTAGCTATTTGTTTTTCTGTCTTCCCCAGAATAAACTAAACGAACGTGTGTTAACCTGCCCCTAACAGAAAAATCTCACACTACCCAAAGGCTGCATTAGTTTTTGGAAATATTTAGGACAGTATTTGTGTGTCAGTGGCATATTTTCATGTTACCAAGTCAAATTAGTAGTATTTACCTCGGGCATATTATTCTAAGAAAGCATGGCCTTTAATCCACTCTTTAAGCACCTTAGCAGGAGGACTGTAGCACACAGATAACTAGGTAGAGGTATCAGAAAGTATTATCTAATCTATATAATCTTGATGCTTATATGACCACCTTCAAATAAAATAATCATCAGAATTCTATTACATGAAAAAATGAGTCACAACAGGAAAACCAGGGCTCTGACCTTGGAAATCTGTATTTTGAGCAACATTTAGTGGAAAAAAGAAATATCACATCTTTAAGAACTCAGGGATAGCTTAGACATTCCCTAGTAAAAACTAAGAAGAGGAAAAGTGATTAATTTTAAGACCATGCCAGAAGAGGCTGTTGGATGGGGACGGAGAACTGAACCCAAAAAGAGGAACAAAAACTTTGGGGGAGTAAGTTTATGGATTTATGACTTTTCAGTAGGATCTTGTGTAATGTGTTTCATCATTAAAGGGTACAAATATAGAGGCAAAAGGTATGTCACAAACAAAATGAGATTAGATGATAAAAGCTTAGTGTAATTTTACCCTTAGGCACAAGCCCCAAAGAAGTTTGTTGTGCTAGATAGATCTGGAACTGCTAAACAAACCAGAAAACCAATACTCTCAATGAAATGGGTGTAACAGCTGACTTTTGTCAATTTTTATGACATTTTTATTGTTGTTAATATATTATGTAGTACACAAATGGTGTTTTATATTTACTAACTTGTTAGTAAATATAAAACACTTTAAAATTATCATGTTTTGATTTGCTAAAAATTAATCAACAATGTATTAATAATAAATTATATTCCAGATAACGTAATACAGCAAAAAGTACAAAGGCTGTGGGATCTGATATCATCCTTACCATCAAGTAACTTTAAATTTTAGTTGGAGAAACAAGACTGGTACTCATGAAACAATTAAAATCTCAAACCAGACAGTAATATTAGGTGGCAAATCTTGTGGTACACACTGAAATCAAATAATGACAGGGTTTTTGCCAGATGGACATCCTTCCCTATAGAAGTCCTCAATTGAGCATCATTATTTTCTAGAATAGGCCCCTCAAATATTAAGCGACTGCCCTAGACTTTACATTTAAGTGAGTGACAAGTAGATTTAACTGTTAGATCTTCTAAACATTTGGGACACACTGTGCTCAGAATTCATTAAACAGAAAAAAATCAGTTAATTAAAAGAAGCTAATATTTAACTGTTCACAGGTGCAGTGGAAATAAATATATTGAAAGGAAATATCCTTGAACTTGAAATTACAAAACTGAATTCTTTCCTATCAATATAATTTCCAGGTTTCAGACGCTGGTTTGAATAATAAAGAGTCCAGAAAGTAAAAACATATATATACATGTGCCTTTATAAAATATAGTTTCTTTACGTAGAAAGTGAGTCCTGCGTGTTTGAGTCTCCTGTTTGGTTTGTTCAAAATTTCAGATATCCAGCAGCTTGCCAGACACAGGTGGAGCGGAAGTGTAATATACCAACTGACCAGATGATGGCAATATAGAGCTAAGTTTGTAGTCTACCGGAGTGAACCTCTCTGGATTTACTGAATTTGTGCCCTTCTAGTTCTTGTTGCTCAGAAAAGACACACACCTTGAACTTCATACGGCACAGTGAATGAAACAGTTGTTTATGTAACTATATCATTAGTTCAAACAGCAACCTAATTCTAAGTGTGTTATATCTTTAGGCTTATCACCCCAAAACAGTAAGGAAGAAAACAGTCTTTGTTAAAATGTGCGTGGTTAAAAGAAAATTTTCTGATAAATACCCTCATTATTCTGAATGTTACAAAAGGAATAGAGGCCATACAGTGTAGACTGAGATAAATTTAGCCCTGCACCTACGTTATTGCTCCTTTCTCATTGTTGTTTGCTGTTTACATTTTCTTTTCTTTCTTGTGAGTTAACATTTCTGCCATTCCTGAGTTCTTATGTCTCCTCCCAAGTATTCTGGGAAACTTCAAATTAAAAATTAACTTTCTAAAATGCACAATAAAAGATAAAATGTTTAGCATGTGTATCTTGACATGTTTATTAAAGTTTAAAAGACAGCAAATGAAAATGTGCCAAAATTAAAAATTTTTCATTTGCTAAATTTTCTTTCAGTTGGCATTCATTGAAATACTCTTCTTTGCTCATACTGATGTCCACAGCTGAGTAGCACCCTGGAGAAACGATGACTTTAATTTTGTGGCACTTATGCTTAGAAACGTTGATCAGATTTAGCAACCAGGTGCGGTGGTGCATGCTTATAATTCCAGCAGTCTGGAAGGCTGAGGCAGGAGGATCAATGTTTAAGCCTGATTTGGGCAATTTAGCAACTTAGCAAGATTTTCAGGGAAAAAAAAAAGAGTGAAAAAGGGCAGGGATGTAGCTCAGGTTAAAGGCCCTGTGTTTAGTTCTCAGTGTCTGTGTGTGTGTGTATGTGTTCAAAGGAGGATCAGGCATACAAACTGTAAACAGTTTCATATATATTTCCTTAAAATATGAAACAGCATTCAAATAGATTTGAATGAATTAATTTTTCCAAAAATGTCTTTAGATTAAAAAACTATTTTTGGTCTTTTTTGAGACGGGATTTCATTAAACTGGTTTGAACTGACTTTGTGATGCAGGCTCACAGCAGTTTTCCTGCCTCAGCCTCCCATGAGCTGGAATTACAGGAGTTGTCACCATGCCTGGCCTAAAAATTAAATTATGTACTTATTTTTCTGGTTGATGTTTGATTATAAGCTTTAACGTCCATGTTTTCACATGTCAGATGACTGTGAATATCATTAAGCCATTGTTTGAACTACAGAATTAAACCTCTTCTCCCTCAACCCCAAAATGAGTCAAGAAAATAGTAACATTTTTCTGAGTGCTTCAAATATAGCTCCATAATAGTTCTATAAATGTTACAACAGAGACACTATCATACATTTACACATAAACACACAACACTGGATACTTTAATTGGTCTGAATATTGATGTTTCTGATTTTTTAATGACAGTTTCTTTTTTCATATATACACATTTTCATATATACAGAAAAACTGGCAGAATAGTAAGTTATTACTCAAATAACTGCCTCCTAAACTCAAAGATTGCTTACATTTTGCCATATTTCTCTATCTCTTGATCCTTTTTGATAGGCCTGTTTTCTTTTTTTGGCTGTTGCAGTTGTTTCATTTTTTGAGAGCCTGTATTTGCCTGTCCTTTGTTTTATATGACCCAGACTGGCCTCAGATGCAAAGAGATCCTCCTGCCTCAGCCTCCCGATTGATGGGATAACAGGCATGTGCCACCATGCCTGATTTAATGGACTGTTTAAAAACAAAGCCAAGTATGATAGTATATGCTGTAATCTCAGTACTGTGGGAGACTGAGGCAGGAGGATCATAAATTAGACTCCAGCCTGGATAATTTAGTAATTTAACAAGATCTGGTCTCAAAAAAGAAAAAAATGGAGAAAGGTGGAGATGCTGCTCAGTGCGAAGGCTCTGGGCTCAATACCCAGTACAGTAACTGCAAAAAATAACAAAAAATAAAAATAAGTTGCAGACTTCATGATACTTCGACCCCAAATACCTTTTAAAAATAAATTCTATTATAAAAGCATAATACCATTATTGTATCTAAGAAAACTAACAAATATCACCTGGTATGCAGTCTTCTGTATTCAAATATTACTAAAATCCTTTAAAATATATATATATATATATATATATACACACATACTCAAATCATGTAAGTCTAAGCCACGCGGATGTACATACAACATAATTGAAAGTTAGTTATAAAAACCAGATCTTGAATTCAAAAAAGCTTGGTCAAAAAAACAAAAATCAGATAATTTTGTAGAGAAAGTGAAAAAGCAGTGAAAATTTATTGACAATTTACCACATCTAATGGCCACTTTAATTCTACAAGCATATAGAGGCTTCAAAGGCACGGAGCTTACATTTGTGCTTAGTATAACTAAAAACATCTCCATGGAAAGCTCTCAGAATTCCTCATTTTAGTTGACACATTTTTTAAAATGACCCAAAGAACCATAATGTCATATAAATATCCAGAAGTGAAATGTATTTGTGATAAAACATTCATCTGAAATACGTAATTTTTCCTTTTCCATCTTTTAGTGGTGAAATAGCGTCTGGGTGATACGCATCTTACATATGTCATGCTTCTGTGAGAGGAAACATGATGTTTATAAGCAGAGGTAATACCTGAGCTATTCTGGGTATATTAAGTGCTCATGCTATTTTGCTTTTAACAGAAAAGTCTGTTTACGTTGTGTTTCAGTGCATGGTGCAGAGGATTTGTTTAGGAAGAAATAAGACAGAGGAAGATGGGGCGGGGAAGGAGAAAAATTCTTGAGTTGTGCACAGATCCACACAGTGACTGGGAGACAGGACAGACGTACACGAAAGATGTTATAAAATCGAATGCTACATGAGTTGTCTGGATTATCACTGTTACAGGAATTCAAAAAAGAAATGGATGAGGACTGTATATAAGAGACAGGCTCCAGTGCTTCCTGAAAATGGGAGTTTAGGCCTGAGGAGTGGTCAAATTTGACAAGGAAAAAAAGAAAGAAGAGGACATTGATGGCGAACGCAGCCTGTGAAAATGCCGCTCCCGCTCTCTCATAAGATAGTAGGCTGGGGTGAGGAAGGAAAACAAAAGACAGGAGTGAAATAATAAAGCCATGCAAGAGTAAACGTCAGCTTTTCTAGGATAAAGGAATACTGTGCTCTTCCTTGTACTCCACCTTGCCCAAGAAATGATTTTAGGTAGCCATGGCAGTCACACTAAAAGTGTAGAAGTGTTGGTGACAATAGGTGAGTATATTGGCTTTCTAAGGAGCTGAAAACAGGAAGAAAGTAGATACATTTGACATTAACTCTCTGGCTACAATGCATTTAAGTGGCATTTACTTGGCTTGGTGTTCATCGTTTTCCTTTATCCCTTGGCTCTTCATAATATCCTTGTGATTTCACTGCTGAGTATTAAATAAAATAGATTTTATTAACATTTGTCATATTGAAGTAATTCACAGATATCTAAAGCATCTGTTACAATCAGTTGGTTCAAATAAACATTCTAGTAGGTTCCAATTAAAACCTTTGTAACTTCTCTGGAGCCCAATCCTGGCTGACAAATCTACCCTGGGAGGTGCATACTCAAGAAAATCTCCTTTGGGGAGCATCATACATCCAAGATCTCTGTTCCACAAACACTGAATGTGCTGGGTTGTTTGTTGGTTAGCAGGAGTTAATATGGAGAATTCACCGCTGATACAAATCAGGACAGGACAGATTATGTGAAAAAACCCTAAGCTTCAATGACCTAACCCCACGAATCTTGAATTTTCATTCACACCGTGCTGCCTACTCTGTCACTCAGGGACCAATTTAAATAGACATGACCCATCTTGAAACAGACTTCCACAATGCCTACGGCAGCACCAAAGGAGGACACAGCAGTCTGTGCACTGGGTCATTACGTTTCCACTCAGGAGTGGCATGGGTCACTTCTCCACGAATTTCAGTAGCCAAAATAAGTCACGTGGTCATGCCCAACTTCAAAATGGGCAGCAAAACGAAATTTTACTGTGTTCCTGGAAAAGAGAGGAGCAATCTTCATGATGTTCATACCCTCTTACTCCCCCCCCCATTTTTTTCTTCCCTTGTATTTGTGAAAAACATATTATTTTAATAGAAAACTCCCTCCCAGGGAATGAAGAATGATTGATAAGATGAGCTGCCTTGTGCACATTATTACTTTGAAATTACTTAATACCTTCGTGGGAGGGGTTGTTGTTGTTGTTGTTTGTTCATTTTGGGTATGGAGATTAAACCCAGGGCCTTTACACCAAGCGACATCCTTCGGCTTCTTTTTATTTTTTGTTTTGAGACAGTGTCGGTAAACTGCACGGGCTGGGTTTGAATTTGTGATACCTTGACCTCCCAGAGTGCTGGGATTACAGTGTGTGCTACTATCCACAGTTGAAATTACCTAGTAGTTTGAAAGGCAACTCTATTAGTGTTTTATAGAACTAGACCATAACTTCTGCAACGATAGCCCAAATCAGAGACAATCTGTGGTTTATGGAAAATATTAAAGTTAGTGACTGTGATTGCACTGAGTCACATGTCAGTAACACCTTCTTTTTAATGGAAACTTAAGACAGTTCAGGATTTTCCACCAAGTCTGCTGCAGATTAGAGTTGAAGGCTTGCCTCCAACACACTGCGCGTGTCCAGGCATGGTTCAGTTATTCCTAGCGCATGGGAAGGATAACTTTCTTACTGTGTCTCTTCAACTTCAGCTACTGGCTGCGTAGTGGACAGTGTGTTACACATTGTCACCTTCCAGCAGGGTCACTTGAGGCTTTCTGATTTTACTATGGGAATGACAAGCATATCTTAGCAGTCCGGAGGAGTTAGTTATCTGATACCACAAAGGGCACTGGCCTTGATGGAGGAAAAGGTTTGCACAGGTCTGCCACCCACGGGAAGGGGATATGTCTAATTTTTTTTCTGCCTTTAAATTGATTTCCTGTTTTATAATTTTGACACTTGCCTGTTTTTAATTTCTCTACTATGAAATGCCTTAAAATGTTGTTATAAGGAAGGTCGAGACTAAAGACTAGGACAATCACACTTTGTGTCATTTTCCGGCACAACAGATGTCATATCTGTCCTATTTGTCATTGAAATCCAATAATGTAAGATTGGACTTTATACATGATGCTCATTAAATATTGTTGAAGGAGTGACAGAGAAAACATTATTGGCTCACCTATTTTTGGTAGCTCTCTATTTTAATTTTGATCAATGGCAAAAAAAAAAAATTGTAAGCCAGTAGGCTGGAATGACAGACACAAAGACCTTTACCTTGTTAAACTAAGTTTGTTAGTCCATAGTTTTGCTCTCCAAATAGTCTACTTGCTGGGTTGTTTTTATTGTCTGTTAATTTCTAGTCCTACCCAAATTTCCTACAAATTGAACTGTTGGCTTTTCTCAGAATAGGTATGTTCCATTTTTTAAATGCTCTTCAACATATAAGGCTGGCTGATTCCTTTTGCTGCCTATAACACGTTTCTATCATGGAATGGATAGAGATGAACTATCAGGAAATTCTGAAGAGACTGCCTTGAAGGTATCATGTTTAGAAGAAATAAAACAAATCAATTAAAAGAGTAAGTTAGAGGGAAGATATCTGATACATCGAGACTCTGTAGGAAAATGAGGACAGGAAGTCAAGAATACAGAAAATCTTGATAGGTAACGTGAGGGTTTAGGAAGTGCTGCAGGCTCTGTTAAGCAAGCATGACACTTCTGGTACATGATGATGACACTATCATGAGGAAACTGGGTACAGTGGAAGTAAATAAATAGTTTAAACCAGGGTCCTAAATGGTCCCATAGTTTGATTTTATTGAAAGGAAGTTCTGACAAGGAGTTTAGAGAGGATCGTGCCACAAAGGATGAAGTCACGAGTTAAACGCTTGGAGTAGTGTATAAAAAAGTAAGTCCAAAATGGATCCAAGATCTAAATATTAAGGCAGAAACATTAAATCTGCTGGAAGGCAATGTGTAAAACTCTTGCAGACATTGACTTCAAAGACTATGAATAAAACCCTGGTGGCACAGGAACTATCACAAAGAATCAGCAACTGGGATCTCATCTTATTAAGAAACTTTTGCACAGCAAGGGAACCCACCAACACAGTGAAGATGTAACCCACAGTGTGGGAAAAAGTATTTGCCAGCTTTTCCTCAGGTAAAGGATTACTATCAAGAACATATAAAGAGCTAAAAGAAAAAATCAGTCCTTCCATTTCTAAAGACTCAATTCAAAAATGGGCATCTGAGATGAATGCATACTTCTCAGATGAAGAAATAGAAACAGCAGATAAATAAGTGCAAAAATGTTCAACATTGCTGGTCATTTGAAAATTGCAAATTAAAACCACACTGAGATTTCATCTCACCCCAGAAAGAATGGCTATTATCAAGAAATCAACCAATAATAAATGCTGGAGGGTCTGGGGGCAAAAGGAACCCTTCTCCATTGTTGGTGGGAGTGTAGGCTGGTACAACCCCTGTTGAAATCAGTGTGGAGATTCCTGAGAAAACTATGGCAGGTCCCATTTGACTGAGCTATTCCCCTTCTGAATATCTTCCCAGAAAAATTAAAACCATCATACCACAGTGATATATGTGCACCCAATGTTTATAACAGTACAATCTCTAATAGCTAGATCTTGGAAACAACCCAAATGCCCATTAATGAGGAATGGATAAAAAAGATGTGGTATTTTTATATACTCAAGTACTACTCAGCCATAAAGAAGGATAAACTTGAGACTTTCATAGGTAAATGGATGCAACTCGAGACCATACTCATAAGTGAAATAAAGCAAATCCACATGTGTAAATATCATACTGTCTCCCTAGTGTAAGAAGCTGAAAGGGTAAATAAGATCCAAAATGTACAATAGCTATTGTAAAATGAGAAAAAAACTTCAAAAGGAAAGAGAAACTGGGATTGGGGAATGGAGAAAAAAAGCAAAGGAAAAGCAAAAATAATAACAATACACAGTGTATTAACCATTGTTATCCTCGTATTACCTTGTTTTGAAATTTTGTTTTATATATTTTTTCTCTTTAAAAGAAAGTAAGTCCAAGTGTAAATGCACTTTAATAAAAAAGAAACAGATGGGGTCGGGGTGGGGAAAGGAAGAAGACAGGCAAGGAGAGAGATCTTCTCCATGTTCCTGTTATTTCTTCCATGAACTTTGGTCACATCAATTAGATGATAAATTATGCATAACCATGTCAACTGACATTCACAGTCTTGCAGTGAGAAATGATGGATGTTTTGGTGACCCGGTTCAATTTGTTTGGGTTTAGAACTCTTGTTGCAGCCTGTTGCTTAAATTGTTCTCTCTACCCCTACTATCAGAGGGATACCGGGCCTGGCTGAAGGAAGAAACAGCTGTTATGCAGAATCAATACACACCTCTAATGTAGTGCTTATCACTGGGTGCTTTAAATATCTTTGTTGAAAAAAAACTGTGAGTGGCAATCAATTCAATGACAGTGAGACCAAAGAGATACACGCAGTGTCTCAGATGGAGAGGAGGCGGGAGAAGCAGTGGGTAAGAAGCAAGGCCTGTGGTGAGCCTGCACACCGTGGTGGCCTCTGCACTCTCGAGGAAGGCTGGGCCACGTGGCCACCGCTGAAGCAGCTGGTGCGTCCTCACAGAGGGGTTTGTGTAGCTTGTAGGGACAGGAAGTGGCATGAATGAGAGTCATCCCAGGCTCTCAGCACATCAGGCCTCTGAAATACTTGGTCAAGAGAACATTTGCTGCTCACAAACAGTGTTTACATGATTATTTAATTTGTTAGGATTTATAGTTTATAGGATTATAGGATTTTTAATTTAAAGTTTATAGCTAGCTTACATGTTTCTCACTGCCTAGATTTTTACAGGTTTCCATCTAGGCCTGGGTGTTTGAGGTGGAGCAAAGCTGGGGCCCTGGCCAAAGGAGTGCTGAAGTCGGTCGGAGTCAGGGGAATCAGTTCCAACAGGAAGCACAGAAGCTGAAGTGTGCAGCTATTGCTGGGGAGGAAGAGGAACAGAAAGAGAGGACAGAGAAGATAACTATAGGTAAGTAGCAAAGTGAACGAGTGGGAAAATTGTAGAGACTGGATGGATGCCTGCGAAAGCTTTCAAGCTACTCCTGAGGATAAACTGGGTTTATTTATTTAAGAGGCAGGAAATGACCGATGGCAGCTGTGCAGCTCTTGTTGTTGACAGAATGGCTCACCTTGGAGAAGGCCTCATGGGCAAGTGGGAAGACTCAACCATACCTCAGGATGAATTCATCGCCTGGAGAGAGCAAGAGCCTTGCTCCTGGCCAAATGTGAGGGCAGCCTGAGGGCAAAAGGACACTGCCTAGAGGCAGGCAAGAGTCAGGGTAGTGGCCATCATGGCTGGTATATCATCTGAGGGGTCTTGGGAATTAGTTCATGGTGGGTGCTGGACAGCCAGTCGGGGAGACTTGGTGTTGCCCTGAACACAATACAAGAGCACCGTAAAAGACTGTTCCATTTTGAGCCAAGTCACTTTTGTGCTATTATGAATTTGCATCTAGTCTATATCTGAGGCTAGATGCAAAGCCTGGGGAGACTTTCCTGCTGCTTAAAGAAGGAGCCACAGCTGACACTAGTCTTATAAACTTAGTGGGTAAAAACTAATTAGAATGCGCTAGAGGGACTCTAGGTGAGTCACCTAATGTAATCAGAAGTGATAAACTACTACTGGGCAGAGGGCCCAAGAAAGCTGTCCTATCAATTCTCAGCTCTGGTTTTATTAGCTCAGTAACTAAAGGTATTTCTGGGCTGCTTTTATCTCTGATGATTGTGAATGTGCTAGGCAACCTGGTTATTACCGAGTCCATTTTCCCGAGGCCTCTTCCCTTAGCTGCTCACTATGGAAACTCTATTACCCTCTTTAAAACAACTGTCACTGTGGCTCTGAAATCCTGCTTCCAGCTCGGTCCTTGCTGCTTGCTCCCTTTCTTCCTACTTAAGATAGCCAGAGCTCAGGCATAGCCTGCCTCCTCCCTGTTACGAAGCGTCACTAACACAAAGCAGTTACACATAACAGAGTTTTCCATCCATGTAGTGGCTAATGAGAAGAGACAGAGCTACTATTGCCTGGGGCAAGAAATAATTTCAAATGCAATATTAGACATCATGGTTCCTAGAAATGCATTGGCTGGTCCCTCCATGAGGAATTTCTGTCTGTCTTGTCTCTGCTTGGTACCCCAGGGCACTCCAAAGCCAGAATTGCCTAAACGGAGATTAAGAAATATCTCATTGTTCTATATGGTCGAATTACAATTTAAATGCCAAGGTCTGCACTAACTGCTTCTATTATCTCATTTAATCCTCTCTGTGTGATACTTTGTGGCAGGTACTTTTGCAGGTGAGGAACTGACTCTCAGAGGTAGAAACTGGCCAGGGACCCTCAGTTGAGATTTGAACCTAGCTCCTCCTACTCCACGCCCACAATCCTTACTTCTATACTTATTGTCTCCCTGTGTAGCCTGAGTCTTCACAGATTCCTTAAGTCATCAGAATTCAAATCTATTACTGTACTTACCCCTTAACTCAGCAAAACGTTCTGCAGTCAGGTAAAAATTCTCCTAATATTTTCTTTCATGCAATTGGATCTTTTCTGCAAGAGCTGTCTGGCAAAAATGGCCCCATCTTCTCTTTGTAAGAGAACTTTCTTATCCCCTCTGATCTCCTTTCCACTGAGTCCCTCCTCACTGCCTCCCCTAGATAACTTCCTGCTCTGTCTCTATTCCCCCCTCCCCTGCTCCCTTTTCCTCTGCTTTGTCAGCTCTTCTAGGGAAACAGCCTTATTTTGAACCAGGAACCAGCATCATTTGCATTACTCTCCTCTTACAGCTGGTGAATCAAGTCCCATTAACGAAGCAGTAAGAGGAGGTTTGACCCCACACTGAACCTCTCAGGTGGGAAGGAGGGCCCCTCCCAAGTTGGAAAGCTGTATTTCTTCCTCTTATCTCCTTGGCCTTCTCGGAGCTGGGCTTGGCACTCCATTAAACTAGAATGCTCAGCCCTCCTGAATCCTCATAATTCTTAATTATGTCCTTGCCACTGGTTGGGATAACAGCTACAGATAAGAAGAGGGAGCAGACATTCAAATGGAGCTACAAAGTAAACACTGGTTCTCCTCCCTGACCTTGTTCTGAGAGACTGGAACAGCATGAATCCACAGTCCAACAGGGACCTTCAGCCAGAGTCTAGAGAGAAATAACAGCTCTGCTACCCTGACTAACAGTTCTACCTCCAAGCACTTGGAGATTATAAACCATAAAACTATTGAAAACTATAGAATTTTATTGAATACCTATTTGGTACAAGGTACACTATCAGGGAAATTTCAAAAGCAACAGAAAAGAAATGATGTGTCTTCATTGATGATACTTCCAGTTTGTTCCCAGAGATAGGACGGAAAAGGTAATTAACCAAGCCGGAGAGGCTATGCCAATTTATTAATGTGTACGGCAGGCGTGAGGGCTTCAGGAGTTCCGAGGAGGAGACAGCACTGACTTGGGAAAGGAAGACAGGACTTTCTGCAGGAGTTGAGGCTCCAATGCACCACATGACTCCCTCAGTGGGCCGGGAGGGGTGGGGGAGATGGCCATGATGTGGGGAATGGCAGAGAGGAAGGCGCAGGGACCAGAAGTGAGTGATGTTCAAAGGACGGTGAGTCACCACTTGGCTTTCTGTACTCTACAGCTGCCACATAATAATAGGCATATAACAGGTTATTAGTTTTTCTTTTTTTAAAGACTTCAAAAATAAAGCAAGAGACCGAAATTCTTAATTTAGAAAATATGCCTGTGATGTCAGTGATTCCAAGGAGGTGAGAATTCCTGAGCCCAAGGTGAACTTGAATTCTGACAAAATTCTCACCCTCATTTACTGGAAATCCCATCTATTTAACGCTGTGTGGTTCAGGATTCTGTTCTTTGGAAGACCTAAAAATAACCTGGTCAAATCTTACCTCAATTACTAAGCACAGCATCAGCGATGATTTTGCCTCTGTCATAATTGATCATGAAATTTTCCACAGTCTTAAATCCTTTATAGCTATCTGGAGCCAGGAAATGTCTCTATGAGTAAACTGATCTTGGTAACATTAATACACCTAGTAATTCCACATCAGCAGTTGCTGTGGTGTGCTGTGTTTCAGGATACATTTCTTGAAGATTAGGGAGCTGCTCCTGATTACTGCTGCCTCGTCTCTCCAGATTTCCTGCCGTGTGTTCAGAGTGGGGGCTTGTTGGGTTAGGCTCTTTCCTCACTGGGGTTGAGGCAGTCCTGCTCCCCAGACAGAAGCAAGAAGGTTTTTTGTTTTTTCTTTTTTAACTTTTCTGGTATTTTCTATGATAGATGTACTAGTTTTTTCCAATACTTTTTATTGAGGAATACAAGCTGCCTCTAACTCAAAACTTACAGAAGCATTCCTTCATTTATCAGCTTTTAAAAAATAACTTTTAACCAACCTACCTTTCCTAAACCATTGCTATATATTTCCAGCATATTTAGAAAGTCAATTATCCTTCCTTTCAGTATTTTAGGAAAGAAAAAAAGCAAAACAAATATCATCAAAGTACTGAAGGAACAATTACTTGAGACATTGTGTTCTCTTAGTCATAGGCGCAGACTAGGAAAATTTCGACTAAGCCTCTCTTGCGTGTATTAAAATAGCCTTTTTCCCAGTTCAGAATCACATTTCAAAGAGTGCCTAGGTGCAAAACTAAGCCAAATACTGTGTAACACAGCCATGAGAGCGCCAAGGGTAACAGGCTGTTTTCCATTTTGCTTTAAACAACAGAATGCAGCGTGGAGCTATAAAGATGTACAGAGCTAGTAGTGAGCAAACCTAGGCTACAGGGATCTGGATAACCTTGAATAAATCACCAACACTGACTGGGAATCTTCATTCAGAAAGTGGAAGAAAAGACCTACCTAATTGTGCCTTAACACATAGCGAGAAAATGTATGCAAAAGCACTTACAACTGCAGACATTTTCTACAACACTTAAAGAAATCATAGAGGTGGCTATTTGGATAAAATGAAATCTGTGCAAATCTTTTCAATCAGTTTTTTTATATCTACCATTTTATGTGATTTAAATTCAGCAATTAGAGTATCACTAATTAATATCCTAAGAAAATAAAGTTACTATTAATATATCTTCCAAATGAACCATTCCTCTTTGTACTTGTCATTCGGGATTCTCTCCATGGAATAAGGGTATTCAAAAGACAAATTACCAGGAAGATAATGGGGTGAGATTTTTCTAAGTGTCTTCTGTCCAGAGACAAAAGACATTCTCTGCAATACCTCTGATATGCCAGTTGAACACAGTGATTTATTTGACAACATAATACATTTTTTTTTTTTTTTGCAAAGTAAGGAAATTGAGGCTATTGCAGCAAGTTGGATGGGGAAGGTGGCGAGGGGAGGATATAAGAGAAAGAGGAAACAAGGAGATTGAGAGGAGCAGACTGGAAAATCCATACCATGCAGCTGCACTGCATATCTTTGGAATCGCAAATTCCAACTGAATGGAGCACCTGGCAATTCTCCATCAACCTGGGAAGTTGTCTGGCTTCAGCCTGGTCCTGCCCCTTCCCAACTACTCTGCTGTCTTTTGAAGGCTGATCAATGAGAATGTCACAGAGCACTTTTCTAAGAAGGCCATGATCTGTTATTTAGGAAAAAGAGAGAGCCTTCCGAGGGAAAGTCAATATTCCAGTCTGCCAATGACCAGTGTGGCTACCCACAGCATAGCATGTTCTAAATACCCAATAGGTCACTGTCCACATCTGGAGTTCATTCTCAAAGTGTTTGATTTCTAATTCATTTCCATTTGAGGCAAAATTGTTACAATAGTTGATTCTAATATACTGACAAATGTAACTCCAATTTGGCTAAGTAAAATATTTCTGAATCATTTTTCAATATTACTTAGCAGTTGCCTTTGCCTAACTTACAAGAAACTCAATTAACCTGTCTTGATCACTCCCTGTGATAGCTACCAGTGCCTCATTATACACACGAAGGATTTCACTTGGCATTCCTAATAAGCCAAATACAAAGTAATCCTAGAAATCCCTTTTTATTTCTACTCTTGGGAGTGAAATTCATGTAGCAACTTGGGAGCCAGGAGAGCAGTGGGCTACTGATGGATCACTTTCTCTATCCATTACCCTCCCTTATCTCTAGCTGCTGGGATCTTATATCCGCACCGGAAATCTGAGGTCCCGAATCTTTACTGTCATTAGTAACAGTAATGACAAGCTGACTGATTTTTCTAAGAAAAAAAGTAAAGAATGAAGTTTTTATTTGAATGAGATTTTGCCTAGCAGTAGGCTGTGTGTGGAGTTGCGACACATTCCTGTGTTTTGTGTCAGTGGATTCTTATATCTAACAAGCACGTCTGGAGTAAAGCTTTATGGGGACCAGGAAGTTAACAGATGTTGGTCACTGAAAGCTTCACAGCTGAGGACACTTATCGCTTTCTATGTTGTGTCCTGAGTACCACCAACTACTTTTCTAAAACTAATTCCTCTCCTTCCGAGGTCAGCTAACCAAAAACCACAGTGACAGTTGCACAGGAAAATATCACTGAGAATTTAAAGCTTTTGTGGTCAAATAAAATGAAATATTATTTTACCTATTTATTTATTTGACATTTATTGGCTTCTGTGAGAGATAAATGGAGTATTTCTGTCCCTTAGGAACTTACTACCTACTTGAGAGAAAAAGTACACAGTATATGGAATTTAAGTATGTCCCTTGTAGAAAATTGGGGAAATAGGAAAAAGTACAAAAGAGAAAATTATTAACCTTTCACTAGGCTCCTTATAGTGCTTTTCTTCATATCTCGGTGTTTTAAAAATAAACTTATAAACTAGGTATGTATTCTCCTTCTATTTAAGTTCATTTACTATGAGAATTGGAAAATGAAGGTTTAACCCCTCTATCAACTTTTCAACATATATGAAAGACAAAAGATTGATATCCTACAAATAAGAGTTCTAAAAAATTAGGAAAAAAATAGGACATCTCAACAAAGATGGACAAAGAATCACATGAGTACCAGTTGCCACAAATAAAAGCAAGTGACCAATAAACATATTGAAAAGTTAATTTTAAATTGAGACATGATATTTAAATGTTTAAAGAATATTTAGAAATTCAACAAATGCAAAATCTAAATGAATGAGATCAAAATGAATGAAAATCAAAATGAGTATGATCTCATCATCACCTATCAAAGTGGCAAACATTTTTACATTATGCAGAAAAATGGATTTTTTAATGCTATTAGCAGGATGTAAACTGTTACCACTTCTCAAGTGGGACATCTGGCAACATGAATCAAAAATCTTAAAATCTTCCTATCTTCCTCTACTGTGAATTTTATAATTAAGAAATAACCATCATAACTTCTATAGGGAAAACCCGAAATAATCTAAATGTTTAATAATATCTATTGATTAAATTATTATATATCCATCAGTAAAATATACACAGAAATAAACATCTTGTTTTCAAAGAACAAATTTCAGAGTGTCCACAGCATATTATTAAGTGAAAAAACCTGATTTATGTAGTATGTATTTATGTAGTATGAATTTTGTTTTGTTCAAAATATATACACATATTTTGATATTTAAGGACTGTTATCAAATAAATAACAATGGCTGTGAAAGACCTTTCAATCTTTTATACAAGTGATGTTTTGATACCCCAACCTTTCCCAGCTTGATCAGGCATTATGTTATCAGGTCTCAAATATCAAGGACGCAAGCAATAAACTGCTGTTTGTTGAGTGCTTACTCTGTACCAGGTACAGATGAAGAAACTGTGGCTTACAGAGACAATAAGAGACCAGTAAACTGAGTGCAGTGGTGCATGCCTACTCAGTTACTCAGGAGGCTGATGCAGGAGGCTCACAAGTTCAAAGCTAGCCAGGACAATTTAATGTGACTGTGTCTCAAAATTTTAAAAATATGGGAGGTGGCAAGGGCTGAGATATAGTTCAGTAGTAGAGGGTTTGCTTACTACACATGAGATTCTGGGTTCACTCCCAGTGTAGCAAAGAGAGCCTGGCACCTAATGAAAGTAGTGATACTGGCTCTTGAACCCTGGCAGTGTGATTCGAAAGTCCATTCTCCTTACATATTCACTTATTATACTCCTTTCTCCTTTCCAAGGAAAACTAAGAATTTGTGAAGTTAGTAAAACCAGGCTTTACTTGATGAGTAAAGAAGAGGACTATTAGTCTTGCTAAATAGACTGCTGACTTTGCTATGAGCTACTGTGAATTTTGGTCTCAGGACTACTGAAGACACCTCTCTCTGACTCCCAAGGTCACCCAGCTAGTGATAGAGCTAAGGTTCAAACTCACTGCCCGCTGCATTCCCAAGTCTGATTGCTAAGGCATGAGGAAGGAAAAGATGGTTCCTGCTATTCAGTCTGGTCCTCGGGGCTCTCCATCATCCAGCTGCACCCATCTTTCTCAGCCACACAGCCTGTCCAGCGCCCTCAAGCATCCTACTGCATCTCTAAGTGTTCTGACTCAAGCACACCCCAATTTTCCAGCTCCGGACTCCATTTTCCTCCCATCAAATGTGTCACTGGATTATTATAAATCTGGTGCGCATCTCAGTACCTCAGAAGTTGATTGTGTTGTCTGTTGAGGAGTGGGAAATTTGTTCTTGAGGACAAAGGTCACAGTAAGAAATTATTAATGTTTAAAATCAGAAGTGAAAGAACCACACGTATATCCAAAGGAGGAAGATCTAATGGTTTTCTAAATGCACAAATGATAGCTTGTGTGAAGCTTTTAAAGTGCTTCCCTGCTAATTCTAAAGGCCCGAGGTTTGTTTTCTTTGAGGTTTCTTAATGGAGTCTAAACACTTCATTGTTGTGTTCAAGGGAGCAGTGAATTGAATATAAAGTGGCAGGCCTTAAAAAGGAAGTCGTGAGTTGGACAATTTGATGGTGTGAAAACATGCTATTATTTTTGTTTTTCGATGTTACTGAAATGCTCTTATGAGAGATGAGTCTGACCTCTTCTTAGATTGTTCCCTTTTTTCATTGAAGGTCACACTAGAAGGGTCGCGGCGTCTACCATCTTCCAGGCATCAGGCCCAAATTGCCACTTGGGGGCAGTGGATCGCCTCTGTCTCTTCCCTTTCACACTTGCCGTCCTGCCTGGTCTGCACAGGATTCTAACGTTGTTAACCTGGCTTCCAGTCCCTCTTACGATAAAATGCTTATTATCAGTCTCAGCAGTCTCTTAGAAAGAAAACAAAGGGCTGCATTCTTAACATATTGAAAAATCATCCATGGCACTCATAGTTTTCCAAAGAGCATTCAGGAGTACTATCTCTCAGAAGGTAGACAGGGCAGGCACCATCATCATATTTTTAGAACAGACACCTTGGCTGAGAAAGTGAAATCCATGTGTATACTTCTAATGGTTCTGAAGCAGCAGGTTCTCTGATTCTTTGGCCAGAACTCTTTCTTCTAATCATCCTGAAATAAGATCCAGCCTTTATTCTCAAGGAAGAGCCCATCTTTTAAATGAAGACATCAAAATGACAAACAGCAGTAAAAATAATTCAATAGAAAAAGGAAATCACATAATCACATTTGTTTTCCTCTTTCAACTCATAAAATGGTTTCAATTTCTAGGAAGAAAAAATCATAATCCCCTTTCAAAGTTGAATATAAATTCATTTAAACACGGGAACAAACAGCTTGCCAGCATCCTTTCCTTACCCTTTCATCTTCACTAGGCAATTTAATTAATGGGCAAACAGCCTGATGAGGTTTTTTTTTTTTCTGATACAATGGCACGAACAAGTAACATCCATCTTTGCGCATAGCTCTTTGGCACGTCATTCTGGCTGCATTTCAGAAACAGAAAAGAGTCGTATGTTTCCTGGAAAGTAATTATTTGGCAGGGATCTACCCTTAGATGAATCCACAGAGCAAAAGTACTCAGGTGGCCCTTGCTCGTGCCAGAGCATGGGGTAGATGGCAAAGGTTGTGTGTGGAAGTTGTTGTGGTGACAGGAGTTCCTAAAGTGGGGAGGGAGGACACAGCAAGGAAGTACTCACCCATAAGAACAAGGCTATACATCATCCCTGCTTCCTCTGTTGCTGTAATGCATTCATTAACCATCAGATATACTCTATCTACCGCATGTACAACACTGAGCAGAGTTTCGCCTAGGAGCACAAGAGATAAACTTTTTAAAGGATTTTTCTTAGGTATACGCTGTTGATGAGCTTCCAATTCAAATAAGGAAGTCATGTTTAAGAGAAATTATTTAACATGTGCTTATTGAACTTCTGTTCTGTGCAGTGAGAATTCCTGACAAACTTTAGGACTTCAAATTGAAATATCGATATAATACAGTGCGGAGAAGTAGATTTTAGACCCCACTTTATTGACAACATGGTAGAGGTTATACAAAAGTGCAAAAGAGATAGAACAAGGGGCACTGATTTTAAAGCTGCTCCTAAAATCATACTCAATGTTAAAGTTTGAAGCAACTAGAGGATGTTTCAAAGAATTTGCTGGAACCTTTTCCAGGACTTTTAAAAAAGTATTGGGCAGACAGGTAAACTCCCATCTCTGGTTTTTAGTCAATCAGGCATTTGCCTTGTTCTCCACACCAGCACTTGCTCTAAGACACACCCCACTAATTACACTTCAATGACTCTAAGGGACCAGGGTCAAATAGGAACCTCGAGCACGGTCAGCACTGTGCAATCTGTTTAATGGAAATGTCCTCAGCATTGTGATTGTGGATTCCATGTCCCTTTCCACTTCTAATGAGTAGCAGCAGCAACTCCTCTGTGGACTTTTTCCTTCCAATACGTGGGACTGAAACCAGGGCTTCACACACTACTGAGCAAAACATCCAGTGCTTTTAATTTTTTTGAGACAGGATCTCAAGTTGCTTAGTCTGACCTCAAGCTTGTGATCTCCTACCTCAGCTTCCTGAGTAGCTGAGATTATAGGCATGTTGACACCATGCCTAGCCCTCTGTGGACATTTTAAAAAGTCCTGGGATTTCTATCTCAGAGGAAAATGCCTTCAGGACACCAAAGACTTGGGTCTGTGATCTTACATCCTATATCTATCATTAGCCCGACATTGGCCTCTTATTGCGGATAGGAGCTGGCCAGGTTCTCAGTCAGTGAGGTTGAGATTGTCCTTGCTGCCTCCTACGCTACTGAGTTTTGTTCTTTGTGTGCTGCTCCCCTGAGCACTTTGGCTATTTCTATCTAGATTTTCTCCAGGCATGAATTTCACCCCGTGATGCAGATTGAATCTCCTTTCTACCATGTGGTAATTATGACAGGAGGCTGGAGCAGGTGCAGCAACCACTGAAGGAGGAAAGGGAATGGTAGCAAAGGGTACTTCAGTTGCTTACCACCCACATCATCTATCAGCGATACCTGTAAAGACAACCCACATGTCCATCCAGCTTGACTCACAGGTCTTCACAAAGGCACTCTGCTAAATATAGATGGCACAGAGAGTAAAATGCACTGTGGTTTCCTCCTGGCCCTAGTCTTGCTTGTAAGCAAGGCATTTATCGTCTTTGGATCTTTTTTTTTTTTTCCTATTTGCAACACAAGAAAGACTGATGACTTTTAATGTCCCCTTTAGTTCTAATTGTTTATGATTCTTTGTATGTAAACACCAAAGAAAATATTATCAGGCAGGAGCTATTAAGAGTCACTGCCCTGTAGCTGAATCAAGAACATTAGTGTTAACATTTTTCCAGGCAGTTAGCACAGGGAGAGCATCGCAATTAGTGCTTGGTGTACACAGAAAAGCCCCGAACTCTGAATAAAAAAAAAACAAAAAACAAAAAACAAACAAACAAAAAAAAAAAACACAAGTTCTAAGCCACTTGTCACAGTGTGGATCTCGAGTGTCCCTCCAAGACCCATGTGTTAAAGACTTGGTTCTCAGCCCACAGTGCTATTGGGAAGAGCTGGATCCTTAGGGAGGTGGAGCTGAGAAGAAGGAAATTATGGCATTGGGGAGCATGCCTTTGAAGGTGATATTGGACTCTCTCTCTCTCTCTCTCTCTCTGCTTCCTGGTTGTCATGGAGAAAGTAGCTTCCTTTGCCGTACACTCCCTGCCTGGTCCTGTAGTGAAGATGTACTGCTTTACTCCAGGACCAAGGCAGCAGGGTCAAATGACTGCAGGTTGACTGAGAGAAGGGAAGATGTTTTATGTGTTTTATATAAAGACAGTACAGTGGTATCAAAAGAGGAACTGAGGTAAGAAAAATGTCTTTTAAAGCATGGGGTGGAAGTTAGGATTCATGCTTTTGTAATTTATGGGAACATTAAGTATTAAATCTAACATTATGAACCAAAATAAATATTTCCTCTTTTTAAGCTTTTAAATACCAAAGGGATTTTTTCAGAATAACAGAAAGCTAACTAGGGTATTACCAAAGAGCCACTGTGTTCTACAGAAGTGGAGAAATCATGATTTTGGAGCTGAGTTCAGGTTCCTGGCTCCATCACTTGCTAGCTGTGAGACTTTTTGCAAGTTACTTAACTCTTCTGAGCCTGTTACCTCACAGGTAAATGAGAATAAGCAATAGTTCACAGGATTATAGCTTGAGATTTATAGGCATAGAGCTTAAATTTTATTAAGCTCTTGGCACATTGTAAGAACACAGGATTAATATATCTCAGTAGTTTTTTCTAAGAACTCTCAAGGAAAAAAAACAAATCTTGAGTTCCAGCTTTGTGTCAGAAACTTCCATGATTTTATAATTTAATCTTGATGAAGTAGCTACTATTATTTAAATTTAACCTAAATTCACTTTTCCCAACTGCAAAATGAGCACGATAATACCTTTCCTACCTAGCCCAAGGAATGCTCATCAAGATTAAAATAATTTAATGCAAAAGGACTTTGAAAACTGTCAATTTTTCTATAAATGTGAATATAAGAACAATTGTTTTATGATACACTATAGTACTGTGAAAAGAATGTTGGGTCATTTCACATGCATTTATTCAGATCTTGAAATCTGATCATTTATTCAGGATATGGTCTCTTTACTCAGAGGTTTTATAGCTAGAGACACCATGGATAACACTCAGGCAACCACTGGGGAGATAGTTAGAAAGAGTTGAGTTGCTACTGAGATAGGAAGGAATTAGAACGACCTGGTTTAAAAGATAGGCTTAAAGTAAAGAACTGGAGAGGAGACATTTTATGTAAAGGGAGTAACATAGGGACTGAGGCAGAAGAAATGTCTTTTGAAGCCTGTGAATGAATCAGAATCCTTGCCTTTGTAATTTATAGGAATAATGAACATTGACTCATTCATCACTCCAGTATTCACTGAGTATCTCCTTTGTGCCAGGCACTGCTCTAGGTCATCAGGATACATAAGTGAGGGAATTGAAAGGCCAGAGAGTTTATTTCTAGGGAATGGGTTTATTTCTAGTCAATCAACACATAACTTTAAAGACAGTACAGAATGTAGCAGGTGAGTGCTATGGAAAACAAATAAGAGCAGGGAAGGTGGTGAAGAATGACCAGAATGAAGAGCAAGTGGCAATATAAAGCAGAAAGATCAGACTGAGAAGGTCCGTATAAAAGCTTGAGGGAGGAGAAGCAGTGATTCATGCAAACAGATGGAGAAAAAACTTCAAGGAGAAGGAAAAAGCAGAATGACAGGTCTCAAAGTGTGGGTCTCCATCAGGCCCACAGCATTAACATCAACTGGGGATACTTTAGAAATGCACATGTTCAGGCCCCATTTATAACTTAGTGGGACAGCAATCCCTCTCGGGATTCTGATGTTCTTTCTTTCTTTCTTTCTTTCTTTCTTTCTTTCTTTCTTTCTTTCTCAGGAATCAAACTCAGGACCTTGCACTTGCCAGGCAGACACTTATGCCACTGAGCTATACTCCTGGCCCTCTGATGTTCTTTAAAATTGGGGTCTCTGAGCTAAAGGTTTCAAGGCTGGTCTACTTGATTTGTGCCAAACTTGTGCCAGGTTTGTATTGTAACAGAAAATAGTCCCTTAGCCAGTGTGCTTCAATTTCTTAGTTGCCCACATAATAGTTTCAGTTACTTCTGTCTTCTAGAAACAGCTGGTCACTGTGATGCATAACTGGTCACTATGATGCATATTGTGTAAATCAATCCCCAACTGACAAGCCATTTTGCCTCTGTACTTCCTGTTTGCTTACCACATGTAAGACGTAGACCACCAGCGATTGGGGCCTGATATTCTGGGAATGATCCCTATCAGTACCTGTCAACGTGAATAAATCTACTTCCAAACTCTGGGTGTCATTTCAGTGTTTCTGCTTGCCATTGTAGTATGACAGGGCCAACAAAACCTGAGTGAAACAAAGCAAACAGAGGGATAGCAGAGGATATGTGAGGTCTTGAGAGGAATGCTCTCATGCTAGATTTTGCATTTTGAACTGAAGTTCTTATGTTGTAATTTAAGGAGGCTCCTGCCCAAGGAGGAAAAAAAATGGATGGTACCATTAGCTAGCTTTGCTCAGGTTATATGACAAGAAGGCTCCAATCATGGAGTAGGGGAAAGTGCATGTTACAGAGGAGCCAAACACCTCACTATAATTAACTGTTTTATCAGCTGCTTTGAAAACCTATCATTGAGAATTTCCAAAAGAAAAAGACCTGGGTTTTCCAGCTGAGACTGTTTGGAACCTGGTTGCTAGGGTTTCCATAAGCTAAGCTATCATTAAATATTTCTACCACCAAAGGGGGTCATTAGGGGTGCAAGCCATTTTGATTTCAATTTTGATTTATTTTGGTTGGGGATCTCTGTGTAGATTAGTGTCTCTAAAAAAAATGGCATTTGTGGATCATAAAAATGTATTTATTTTCTTGAATATTTAGATGGAGGGAGTGACTAGAGCTGCAATAAATGGTGGAGGTTCACACCTGAATATTTTACCTGAACAACTTGCTTTATTTCTCAGGTGCTGAAGATGATCAAGAAATAAGCAGTTCTTCCTTCATATTCACGCCCCTGGGCACGGCAATGTTCAGCTCTGTATGGTCGTTTACAGTATGAGGTGAGCTGGGAAAGGCCTCCCAAGGGCAGTACTGTGGGGAAGGCACTAGGTTCAGAGAACAATGCTTTAAAGTGGATGTAATCTTGCTTTGGTGCAAGTCCTCTGATCTTTGGTGGGCCACATGAAAGAGAATGTTGACTCATTTTTGCCATTTATGTCATTTATGCCATTTTTATGCCTTATCTTGTTGGCATCTTCCAGCTTGGTTCTCAGATTAACTGTAGGGCCATATAACTGGGAGTCCAATTTAGGCAGGCACTAGACCTTGGAGTGCCTCAAATCTGTTTAATTTCATGGACTAGATTCTAGTGTTCTAGCTCTAGGTTTTCTCAGCATCAATCTTGCCAATCCCAACTTTATCTTCACAGTTTCCCAATGGTCAGAGTCCGCTGAGAGCCCCTCATTCTTGGTGGTTTCTCTGTTTTTAGGCCCAACTTCCATGATGCCTCTGCATGGAGTCTGCAAGCAGAAATTCTGGCTTCACTATCTACTCTTTTTTCAAGGTCAGACCTTGGAGCACCTGGCATGTAAAAAACAGTATTTAACAACACAATGCCTTCCAAGCTTTACAGTATGCCCTTCGATCCCATTTCAGGGATCAGAAACCAAATTTGTTACAGCTGATGAATAATAACCTGACTTACTCACAGGAGCATTTAGAAAGCCTTTCCAGGCTCCATAACTCCAGTCAGCCTTCTGCCCCCACCACCAGTGATGAATCACAGAGGCTGCCACCAGGGAGGTGGCATTTAGGGACTGTGCACATGACTTAAGACACAAGATGGAATAGGGGAGAGAAAAGCACAGATCTGTCTAGGACAAAGGACTGAAGGGTCACTAGTACTCTTTTGCTCTCCTGAGACCTATAACAGCAAAAACATTCCCTTTACATTATTCATATTTGGCAGTGGAAGGGAAAATTCAGCTGATGCCTCACACACTCACTCACAAGCTCTGTGACCTACTTAGATAATGTCCCCCAACCAAAAAAAAAAAAAAAAAAAAAAGAGGCAGTGCTTCCCTCCTGTTTCTCTAGTACCTGAAACTCTCCCAATGAATATTCTTTTAAAAATGAGATAATTACATGTAAAGCCTTAGAACCTCACCTAGGACATGTGAAGTGTTAGATACATGTTCTCTGTAATTATTATTTTTATCTCTGGTCTGCACATGAGTCCAAATCTATTTGTCTCCTCAGGTGCTAATATCTTGACATCCTCTCCAATTCAGCCACACACAAACCACCTCACTGCTTCTCATTTCGATGAAAACCAGTCATCAACAACAAACCCCTAAGCATTCTAATCAGTTATTGCCCCAGGATGCTATTGATGTTGTTAAAAAAAAAATTGGTTCACAACAAAAGTACTCAGGGATGGGGAAATTAATTTTAAATCTTAAATGTTAGCCAAATATAAAGTGGTGAATTTTGATACTGATTCAAACAAACTAACTATAGAAAGACTTTGGAGACAATCAGAGAAACTTAATTACGGGCTGGGTATTGAATGATACTAAAATATTGTTGTTAATTTTGTTAGGTTGGATAATGCCATTGTGGTTATTTGTTTTTATGTCAGTATTTTGAAAGATCCAGAGGTGAAATAATATGTTTGGGATGCTTTAAAGTATCTCAGAAAATTGAAAACAAACAAAAAAGATAGACTGAGCTAATGTGGAAAAAAAAAAAAAAAGTTAATTACTGAACACTGGGGGTGGGCCTGTGGCAGTTTGTTGCTTTTTACCTTACTGAATTAGCCTTCGTGCATGAAGAAGGAAGAAAACATGAAGAAGCGGAGGATGGTTATTCACCAAAAATTTTCAACAGTGAAAACCCACGACTGTAAGGCCATGAACAATGAACTGAGCAGCTGATAGCAAAGAATGTAGCGAGTGTTACTGAAGCCTTGATCAGAAATGAAAACACTGGGCTCGAGGATTGTAAGAATCTTTTGGGTGAGACTTGATTCCAGGAGTCCTGTGGAAAGGAAAGACGACCAGCGCTATAGCAGGGACACGAGAGAGGAGAGAGATCCTGATGGCATGGCATGAAGCCACCGCTGCTTGCAGGTGGCATCCAGGCCATTGTGTTCCCAGCACTACCTGGAAAGTGCCGACCTCTTTCTTACAGAATGGAACTAGTGTTTGGTTGGTTTTCCCTCTGGAAACAGAAAACATGTTGGGATGAGAAATAGAAATTATTAGTTCTCTTAGAGTTCACATGCCCTAAAATAATAAGATGTCCTTAATAATTTGGGGGGGGGATCAGCATGATGTGACTGTGGGAGGCTTGGGACAGACTGTCTCTGCTCTGAAAACATTTTTATCTAGATATCCTTCTCTATTTAAAATTATGTCTAAAGGAGGGGAAGCTTTTTCTTTCTATCTTTACAGTTAGGTTTGTACAGTTAAAATTCTTAGGCTTCTGACTACAGTTTATTCACCTAAGGTGGAAAAGAGTAAGATCAGATTCTCCCCTCCCTTCCTGGAGCAGAACAGGGGGACCTGGGCACTGGGAGGATGAAGAAAAACTATTATTATGTTACAATGTAGCTGAGCCCTGTGTCCCTGAACCTACCGGACCAACAGTGGCTGGACGGTGCGCCTGAGCCTACTCCTAACCAACACTGAGATGAAAACTGCGGGAGGCCCAGCACCTCATTCACCACTCGGGCATCTGAGCTGGCTCTTCTCTCTTGGGCTCCACGCAGGAAAAAACATCAGATGCTTACCATAGCCATAGCAACCAAGAACACCCCTTGGGTGCCACCTTGTTCTCAGTTCCTGAGTTTCTGAAATGTACTGAAAGAGAAACAGGGAGAATCACACTTCTTATCCACCTTTTCCTACTCTAGGGTTTTTAATGAATTAATAAAACAATGACTTGCATCCGACTGCCTAGAGAAAAAGACACCTCCACGTGAGCAGGAATACCATTTTCTTCACATATTTTCTCCAATTACCTTTTCCATTAACATTCTCATTTTGAGAATCACAAAGGAATTTAGTTTCCTTTCTGTATTAGTCCGTTATATTATTTTCTGACACAAGTATATTACAGGAAAGTTAGGGCACATTCCCACTAGCAGTTCAATAAAGCAGTGTTGCAAGTGGGTTACAGTAAAATAATGTTAATCATTTACATAGAACAGGGAAACTACCTCATCTTTTTGTCAGTCTGCCACCAGTTATAAGAAATAAGAAGCTTAGTTGAGTGTGGGGTCATGTATCTTGTTACGGTTTGTGCCAAGCCTCAGCAGTGACAGGACTTTTTTGTAGGGTGATGAATCTAGAGTGTGCAACGCTGGGAGTAAGGGTGCTGGAATTAAGGGTGGGTGATTGCTGGCTTAGTCTACTGCCCTAATCCCAGCTGTCTAGATAAAATAAAAATGACAGAAAGAGGCTTGTCTATTCCTTTGCTCTTGTTACTTTTGCTGTCTTCCACCTCCATGAACAGTTGGCCCTCTGCCATGTGCCACCCTGCCTTGGAGGCAGCCACAAATGGACTGAAACCTCCACAAACTGTGAGATAAATAAACCTTTCTTCTTTGAGTGTTGGGTATTTTGTCTCAGTAATTAGGAAAGTAAGACATATCTATAATCCCAGCACTCTGGAAGATTGATACAAGGAGGCTGCAAATTTGAGGCCAGCCTGAGCAATTTAGCAACTTAGTGAGAACCTGTCTCAAAAGGGAAAAAAAATTAAATTTTAAAAAAGGGCTGGGGATATAGCTTAGTGCAAAGGCTCTGAGTTAAATTCCTAGTACATACATACATACATACATAAATGGAAGAAAGAATCTTACAAAAACACTAGAGTAATGAAGACAGAGCGCATAGAGAGAGAATGACTTCTTCCAGAAACAGCAGCTCTTCTTCTGTGGTGGTAACATGATCCTTTTGTGTATGTGTGAGGAGGGCACTCACCCCTTTTCTCCTCAACTCATGTCCTGTTGAAGCTGTCAATCATAGTAGCACATTCTTCTCCTAGATCCACTGGGGAATATAATGACACAAGGTGGCCAATCCAAGCACATCATCATTCTGACCACTGTCATTAGTTGACCCAAGGAGGCCAAGTGGACAATCCAAAGCTGGCACTACACAATGCAACAGAACTCATTTTCTCTGAATCAATATCCTGGCTGGTTCACATTGCCGCTGAAGTGACCTTGGTCTGAATCCTAGGTATGTTCATACTCCTGATACCCAGGCAGGGCTAACAGGAGCATGGTCAGGAGCTAACAGGAGCATAGTCAGGCTTCCAAGGAAAAGGAGTATCCTGCGATTTGTCAACGCCAGGCCTCACACAATACTTTTGGACCTTCTGAAGTAGGGATAAACCAATTCACCTGAAAAGAGAAGGCTTCTATGGCATAATAAGAAATATGTGTATTTGATCTTCCCCACTCCATATTCATGATTAGACACTCAGATCTTTCAGCCCTACCCCCCACCCCTAGGGAGGAGAAGAGAGAAGAGCAGAAGATTGAGTTAATAATCCTGCCTGCATGATAATGTCACCATAAAAATTATGGGGTTTGGCGAGCTTTCAGGTTGATGAACAGGAAAACATCCATGTGCCAGAAGAATGGCACAACCCCAAATTTCACAGGAACAGAGGCTCCTATGCTCAGCATCCTGCCAAACATCACTCTATGTATCTCTTTATGTGACTGTTCAGTTGTATCTTTTAATATATCCTTTGTAATACAGCAGTAATCTAATATGTAAACTGCTTCCCTGAGTTATGTGAGCTGTTACAGCAAATGATGAAACATGAGGAAAGAGCTATGGAAACTTCTGCTCTGTAACCAAATAAGACTGAAGTTGTGGGTGATCCAAGAACCTACCACTTGAAACTGACGTCCCAAGTAGAAGGCAAGGGGCTTGGTCTTTTGGGAGGAAGCCATTAATTTGTGAGAGCTGATGCTAATTCTAGGTAGATGGTGTCAGAACTGAGTAAAATTATAGGGCACCCAGTCAGCATCTGCTGAGAAATGAGGGATTGCTTAGTATGGGGAGAAGAAAAATACCACACATCTGGTATTTGAAGTGTTCTGTGTAGAGTGTAAATAGAGAGGACAAATAGTTTGTTTTTCCTATAGAGCCCCTCAAGAGAAACTCACCAGGACAGCAGGAAGATTCAGGCCTAGGGACCTGATCTGCATGCTGAGACCTAAAGATCCTTCATATAAAGTAACACTGACTGGCTTTAGCCGATCACAAGAAGGAGCCATGTTACCCTTTTCCCAAGGTGACAAACGATTACTCTGAAGTAGGAGTGCCTCTTGGCTTTCAGGCTGCTGCGTCTCAGGGGTCCAGCTCTGGGGTCCCCTGGGTCTGTGCCCTGTAGCGTGGTATGCAGGCTTTGCTGTGGAAAGGGGTTGGGGAGTGGGGATAGGCCCGGTCCGCAGGCGGTGCCTTCTGGGACACTGACCAGGTCCTGAGGAAGCGAGGTTTTCAGTCTGGAAAATGATGAGACCACACCGAATGATGTGAGGATTATTAAGGGGACAAGGAGACTAATCACAAAGCACTATGTATGATATGATCCAATTTTTAAATACAGGCAGAAAAGACTGGAGGAACAAAGCTCAGCGTGTTCACTCCATCTCTCAGTGATTGGTGGCACTAATGGTCAGGAAATACCCTTCTCCAGAAACAGATTAAGTATCTCTCCAGTTCCTCAAATGAAAGTATTGCACTTTATTTAGTGTTTTTCTTGTAGCATGAAATTGCTTCAGTGTAAATCCAAGAGGTCTTAATGAGTTACAAAATTGCCAGGCTGCAATTCTCCTGCCTCGGTTTCCCAGAGTGGTGGGATTACAGAAGAGCACCCCACCACACCCTCCCTTAGAGTCCGTTGTCAGTAACCTCTATCTTTACCAGTCGCAGCAATAACATGGGTAGTTGCAGATTAGCAAAAAGAACCTAACTTGTTTTAACAGTGTTAACATTTTGGGGATTTATCTCTATCCGGAAGAGGAAAACATGCTGGTAGTTTAAAGTATCTAGTATCTGAAATAAAGCTAATTTTACCTAAAGAAAGAGAAGGAGGGACGGCGGGAGGAAGAGTAGAGGAGAGAGAGAGAGACAGAGAGACAGAGAGACAGAGAGAGAGAGACAGAGAAAGAGAGACAGAGAGAGAGATAATGAATTACACTGCCCAGGGAGGAGCTATGGAATAGCCAAGGAAGATGACCTATAGTCTCCTCTAGACTTAGGCTGTCACGACTTTTAAGTATCTCTCTGAAAGCCCACAGTGTTTATCCCAACCGTTTCTACAAGAACACGTTAGAAAATAACAGCTTCACCAGAGTCAACCTAGGATCCAGGGGTGGAGGCAGGGTACCATTTGGGCCAGCATATTCTTGGCCCCAGAAATCCTACAGGGCAGTGCCCATACCAAAAAAAGAGAATCTCAGCTGGGTTAAGAATCTACTCACTGTCTTTTACATTGACTGGAAGTGACAGGGAAGGGTGTTCTTTCATTTTTTCTGGGAAGGCATGGTCTCCTTTATGAGGGCACAAGGCCAGTTCACATTTTAACTGAGTGGACATGAGTGGAATTTACCCCGCACCGTGTATCTACTTTATTCCTGAAAGTACTCTTTAGAAATTGACTGGATGTGGTGGCATATGCCTATCATTCCACACTCTGAGAGCCTTAGGCAAGAGGATCACAAGCTGCCCTGCCTGAGAAACTTAGCAAAAACTTGTCTCAAGATAAAAAATAAAATGGACTGAGATATAGCTCAGTGTGAAGGCCCTAAATTCAGCCCCACCCCCGCCCCATTGTGATTTTTTGTGTGTGTGGTCCTTTCTTTTCGCCCGTGTCCTTCCTTGACCTTCTTTAAGTAGACCATACTATCTCCTATCAGAGGGCAGTGGAATGTATTAATAACGAATTCTGCAGATAAAGCCCAGTCTGCAGTTGTCACTGTTACCAGCAGTGTGTTTGGAGCCTGGCTGCCCACTGACCTATCTCCTGACAGTGGGTGTACCGCCTCACTTGGATCCCTCTGGATGTTTAATCCTGTAATGCTAATGAAAGCTTTATCCAATTTATGACATCCCACTATAAAAATGTTGGCACACGTGGCCCTTTCTTATCCTCTTGGCTGGCAACAAAATAGTCTATGATTCTAGTTGGAAATGATTTCCACTCGAGGGATTTTTTTAGCCAGAGGTAAATTGTTTCTTTGTATCTATCCCAGTGGCCATCTAAATTTTATGTGTTTGAATATTCTCCTGTCAAAGAAAATAAACCGTCAGACACAAGTGTGATCTTTGGCCAAGGTATCTGAGGGAGACAGAGAATGACACCTGAGTTTGGATTACTCAACATAAAAATAAAATTATGTCCTTTTACTTGCAGTTTGCTTTAAGCCACCTTTTTGACACATAACACCAAAACCATTTCAGGGTCAGTGAAAGGCATCTGAATTCTCTGAAATGGAACAACAAGGAACAATTGGCAAGTAAATACACTTTAAAAGATTCCTGTATGAAAAAGTAACAAAATCTCAATTTTAGGCTCTGCCTTCTAAAACACAGCAAATTTATAAAACAGATTAGGATTTTTTTTTTTAAAAAAAGAGTCTATTCATTTAAGGTATTCAGGCAGAAATGACCAAGGATTAGCATCAAACACAGAATATTGGGTGACCAACTATCTTCATTTGCCTTGATTAATTTTAGGCTTAGCGTGAAGAGAACTATGTTCCAGGAAACCCCACTGTCTCAGACAAACTGGAACATTTGGTCACCATAAGGTAAACCAGGTCACAAATCTCTGGACATGGTGAAAATATATTGGCTATCCAGGTATTTTTATGGCGCATGAATATTACTTGTCTCTGTTGCTTTGTCTATTAGTAAATGAAGGGTTAAAATCTTCAACCTCCCACTCAGAATTGTTGTAAGAAACTGCTTCAATTCATCGCTAGGTAATTTGCAAATCTGAGATGCTATAAAATTATAAATAATAGCTTGGAAGTGATTTTAATGTAGCTAGTAGACCTAACCCGGCTGACGCCAAGGTCTTGCTGTGTAACTGTTAGAGCTTTCCTGTGAAGAAAATCTATCCCATTGTGAGAAATTTTTTATTTCTTTCATTCCTGCTAATGCGAGGCCACCTCTCAGGGCAATACAGGGCAACCTTGGCTCCAATTTTTTTTTACCCCAGCTGGATGTAGTCAAATTATGGGCTGCTTTTTAGGTGGAGCATATTTTTGTGGGCTGTGGGAGACCTGTAATTCTTTTTTTTTTTTTTTTTTCCTCTCTCTTGGAAAACCATTTATAGCTTTGGGTGATGTAAAATCCACAGGGTGCCTACAACCGTGTGATGCAGCCAAAGGCCTTCCCACATGACCCATCTGGGACACAGTGGAGCCAGGGCCTCGCCCAAGTCTCTGTCCACCCCCTCTCAACCCTGCATGTCCCTACTCTGAGCAGGGCAGCAGCCTACAGAGGCTTTTACTTCTTTCACCGCACGTAGCACAGAAGGTTCAATTACCAGTCAGATTTTCTTCTCGTGGAGAAAGCTATTGTTTGATGCAGTGCATTCATCCATCCATAAGCACTCCAATCCATCTGATTTGCTTGCTTCAGAACCATGGCAACAGCATAGTTTTGTGCAAAAGTCCTCAATTAGGAGGCAAAACCTCTATTTTAGGCCCAGCTCTGCCATGGCCTTGCTGAGACATGTCTGGCGAATTGCCCAACCTTACAGGGTTTCTGTTTCCTCATCTGTCAAATGGAAGGGTTGTGCTAAATGCACTTTAAAGCACCATTAGCCTCTCAAATCCAAGGATTCAGTACAAAAGTACTGACGGAAAAAACGAAAAGTGAAGAGATAAAGAGAAAAGTGTATGCAATAAAACAGAAGGAATGTCCTGAAGAGGAAAACTGGCCAGGGAGAGATCCTCAAACAACCAACTGTAGGAACAAAAGTAATATAGAGAGATTAATGTGAAATACTTTAAAAAGACAATATTAAAAAGTTTTTCTAAGGAGGCAACTCAGAAACCCATTAAAGTTCTTTACAAATAGCTCATTTTCTTAAAAAGGAAAAAAACATGAAAAGAACACTACACTTTTGTAGCTTTCAGTGGGAGACCTCAAATTTAGCAAACAGGTCCCCAAGTACAGGTTCTTAGAAATTACTACACATGGTTGCACCTGGAGGGAGCAGGGAAACAACGCATCCATGTGGCCTGGGCTGGCCTTAACAGTGAACTCTGTGACACTTGTACTTTGCTCTTTATTGTAGACAGCCAGGAATTCTGTATTATAGGGACCTGATAACTCCTGTGATAAAGGATCTTATTAACTGAAGCAGGCTCTAAAGGAAGGTTATTTACCACCAGAATGTTTTAGTTCCTACTGGTTTGTTTTTTGTGGGTGAGGGGAGGCTCAATTACTGCTATTTATTTCCTTTTCCCTAATTAAGTTCTTGGGTATAGCACACAAAGGAAACTAACATTAAATAGTTATTTTATCCTAGAATCCCCAAGTGTATGCACAATAGTAATAATGATCTGAGAACTAATTTTGCTGTTTTAAAAATTCATATTGGCCAGGTGTGGTGGCATAGTCCTTGATCCTGGCATTTAGGGAAGTTGAGGCAGGGGTTCACATCCCACCTGGGCAAATTAGTGAGACCCTGTCTTAAAAAATAAAAAAGGACTGTGGAGGCTGGGGAGCTAGCTCAGCGGCACAGCACTTGCCTGGCAAGCACAGAAGTCTGAGTTCGATTCTCAGTTCCAGAAAAAAAAAAAAAAGGCTGGGGTTGTAGTTCAGTGGTAGAGCACCCCTGACTTTGATCCTCCAGTACCACATGTTCATACACACACGTATATGTTCGTATGCATGTAATTCATGTTGACAGCTACAAATTTCCCTAAGTTGACTCCATCCCTGACCCTCTGACTGTAGCTACCTTTACATTCCTACCCTTAAGCAGGTCCCTTATGAAAGGTCTGTGCATGAATTTAGCCAGGTCCTATCTCTGTTTACCTTTTCATCCCACTTGCCGGCAACCTTTATGATCCTGATTCCCTAATCCCTCCAGATACCTGCCTTCAATTCTAGCATGTGATCTCTATTTTTTAAAACTAAATACTTTTAGTGATATTTGGTAATGTACATATTTATGGAGCACAATGTGACATTTTGATACATGTATATCATGTGTAAAGATCAGGTCAGATTCTGGCCTTCATAAATTTATAAATTTTTGAAAACCTTTTGTTACATATAAAATATATAGAAGTGGAAAGGATAGTGTAATAAACTTTCATGTACCTATCATTAATCTTTCTATGTTATCAGCTTAATTTATATCCCATTATATTTGAAGCCCAGAACAAATCATTTCAAAAATTTCCTTCCTGTATATAGTGGCATTAGTTTTGAAAATACTTGTGAAATAGAAAATAACCACAATAATGGTCATAATAAAAATGCAAGTAGAATTTTCTTTTACTGAATTTCACAAATATAATCATGCCTGTAAAAAAAATAAAATAGGCAAAAAAGTAAAATAGGCTGGGTGCTGTGGACCTGGCACATGAAGTAGCGGGTCTGGGAACCTGAGCTGAGGCAGGAGATCTCTTTTATCTTTAATCAGATTTTATTGGTACATTTTCAATGTATGTAATGATGACACTGATCATAGAGAATTTGTAGATGTACATTATATTACTTCTTTTTTTTTCCCTCATTCCCCTACTCTCCCTTCAATCAATCTTCCCTACCCCATAGGGTATCTCTTGTGTCTGGAGATCAAGGCAAACTTGCACATAAGGAAGTCCTATTTCAAAAAAATTTTGTGATTAATACTACAATATTTTTAAAAAGCACGATAAAGTAGTGTTTATATCTCCCTAGTAGTTTGGGTTTTGATCGTTTTGTTATAGTTTGATACAGTATTTGATGTGTAGAGTTGTGTAGTAACTAATAAGTGACTATGAATAAAGCTAACTATATTTACAAAAGTTCAGTTAGGGAACAACTAAATCATAACGTAAATCATAATATTATCTGGATTCACTTTTTAGTTTTAACATATTTAGTGATGAAGAAAGGAAAATAAATTCTGAGATGTTTGTTTGAAACACAGTCTTAACTAAATTTCTCAGGTTGGCCTCAAATTTGCCATCCTCCTGCCTCTCAGCCTCTTGTGTGTCAATTTTAAACAGATTCAATATCAGCAGTAGGTTTCATGTGTGAACTAGAAATTTTACTCAGCAATAAAAATATTATACCTTACAGTACATTCTATTTCATTACTTTTCAGTTTTAAGCACGAATACCTCAAAATATCCCATAGAATGGCAGAAGTGAAGAAACTTGCAGGGCGTGGTGGCACATGGCTGCAATTCCTGCACTTGGGAGGCCGAGGCAGAAAGATCGCTGTGAGTTGAGACCAGCCTGGATTATATTAGAGAGTTCAGGTTCAGCCTGAACTATATAGTGAGAACCCATCTCAAAAGAAACAAAAAACAAACAAAAACCAAAAGAGAGAGAGAGAGAAAGTATTCTTTCTTTGACTTTTACAAACACTATAGTAATATCCTAGTTAATTTCAAATCTGTTTTGTTAAACAGAAAAAAGTAAAAAGAAAAATAAAAGTTTCAAAACAAGCTAGTAGTAGAGTAACAATAATTAATACTTTGCATGTTGTTATAGTAGTTGGTCAGAGTAAAAGATAATCATGAAATACTGTCCAGAAAAGTATTAGCATAAAACTTTCTTTTCAATGAACTAAGAAAAACTAGCTATAAAACTATCTTTACTATCTTGTGTATATATATATATATTTTTTCCTCTTCCCTTCAGTCATTCCCCCTTTGTCCTATTATAGCTTTCCTTTTCTTTTGCAATTTCTTCCCAATTCACTGTATCTATTGTATATTTTAGATCTTTTTTACTCTTTCAGTTTCTCACGCTGAGACAATACCATGTTTATACATGTGGATCTGATTTATTCCACTTATGAGTATAGTCTGAGGTTGTATCCATTTACCTATAAAAGTCTCAAGTTTATCCTCCTTCTAAGCTGAGTAGTACTCCATTATATTAAAAAAAAAGCCATGTCTTTTTTTTTTTAATCTGTTTCTCAGTTGATGGGCACTGAGAATCTCCATAGTGATTTCCACAGTGATTGTCCCAGTCTATACTCCCCCAATAGTGAAGAAGAGTTCCTTTTCCCCCAAAGCCTCACCAGTATCTGCTACTGGTTGATTTTCTGATGATAGCCGTTCTTTCAAGAATGAGATGGAATCTCAGTATTGTTTTAATTTGCATCTCTCCAATGATCAATGATGTTGAACATTTTTAAATATATTTGTTTGCTATTTGTATTTCTTCATCTGAGGAGTGTGTATTCATCTCAGATGCCCATTATTTGACTTGGTTTTTTACTTTTGAGGGCCTGACTTTTTTCAGTTCTTTGTGTGTTCTAGATATAAGTCCTTTGTCGGAGAGGCAACAGGCTATAATTTTTTCCAAGTCTGTGGGTTGTTTCTTTACTTTGTTGGTGATTTCCTTTGTTGTATGGAAGCTTTTTAATAAGGTAAGATCCCATTTGTGGATTCTTTGTAGTATTTTTTGCGAGGTTTGGGTTTGTTCATGAGGTCTCTTCCTATACCTGTCCTCGAGATTTCTACCTCTTTTCTCTTCCAGTATATTTAGTATTCAAATCTATTTTAAAAGATAGGAACATCAAAGATATAAACTGTAGCAGAAGTGTGCTTAAATGATTTGAAGCTATATTTTACATTCTGTAAAGATAATGCACATTTCCATTATCTACTCCTAAAGTAATCTCTCTCCATACCTTGCCATTTGATGGGCCTTTGCTCTAACACTTTAGTACCATGTGGCCACTATATTATGTATACAGCTGCTCATGTCTTGTGTAGTGGTGGCTTGATGAACTGCATTCCTTCCATTACTCTGGCCTACCCAAGCCTTAGTCTTATGGTTCATCTGTGCTAGCGCTTTAACTTTGTCCATAGCACTTTAGATTAATTTAGAAAATTTAGATTTGATAATCTGAAAGGTGCATGACTTTGACCATGCAAAACATGTCTCTTTTCTAAAGTTATTCTTGCCTTCTTCTTTCAGACGAGTGAGCTAAAATAGAAGTTTTATTTCTTATAAGACATTATTGAAAGCTTCAAAAAGCAATGAACATTTATAGGCTTTTTCTTGATATATTTTTACCAAATGCTCTAAATTACCAGCCTTAGGTGTATTGTCTGAGTTCTATGAGATCATGGAAAACAATTTAACCAGTCACTCTGCTAACTTCTGCAAGGGTTACCATCTTTCCCCTAGAGAAAACAGAGAGCTAGCTAACTTGATCTAGCCAATTCCATATTTAATGCCCAGCTACTTTAAATATCCCATTAGTTAGGACATCAAAAAAATAAGTTATCGCAAAGGAATTTTAATAATAGCTGAGATGTGCAGAAAACCAGCTGAAAGCTACGATGTAGACAAGGAGAGGTAAGCAGAACTAGACCAAGACAAGTCAGGAAGGCTTATGTGGTAATTTTATCTCTCTTCAAACTTACGTACACTAAACATTTATTCAATACATTTAATAAGAGAGGAATACAGTATTTTAAAATTCCTACTCAAGATTATTATCTAGTCTGATGGGAATACAAATACGTTGCATTTTGTCCAGTTATATTAAAAATTCTCTTGTAGAGATCTGCAGTAATTGACATCATATAGGCAATGTATTCTACTGATGTTTTACTGCCTACTTATTAATTGATGTCCTGGGCATCTACCCAGCTGGTATACTCCTTAATCCAGATTTTGATCTGGAAAAAGAAAAACATAATGAGGTGTTCAAGGTGGGAGAGAATAAGACGGCCCGTATTGCTTTGTTTTTTGTTTCTGTGCATTTTCATTTTCTTTGTGTGTGTGTGTGTGTGTGTGTGTGTGTGGTTGTTTTAATTGTTATGCTCTGTGGTTTTTGTGACTATAACCTTTATATAGCAATGCAGCCAGTTAATTACCTGGACACTGTTAAGTATGCTGGAAAATTCTGCAACCTAATATAAGGCTTTCCTAAAATTGTTTTTCGAAGTCCTTCAGTTGTGTACTACCATTATTTTGTGTTTGGTTCCCAGAATTGATTTCATATGCTCCCTCAGTCAGTTCTGCTAACTAAACCGATTTAGACCCATAGATCCCTGAGTCAAAGTAAGATTGGGCTATCTAAAAGAACATTACATTATTGCAACAAAAAAGATACTATAATCTTTCTACAAAGCTTCCACAAAGGATCTACATTCATTTAGATGATCTGGAAAAAAAACCCCATACTTTAATGAACTTTTGAGATGCTGGATCTGTAGTATATTGAATAATGTCCCCCCAAATGTATTTTCATCTGGAACCTCAGGATGTGACCTATTTGGAAATAGAATCTTTGCATATGTAATTGTAAACCAAAGGTCAAAATGAGATCGTACTGGATTGAGACAGAACTCAAACCCAAAGGAGATGTCCTTAAAAGAAGCAGAGACTTAAGAAAGCTATGTGAAAATAAAAGCAGAGGTTTGAGCTGTACAGTCAAAAACCAAAGAATACTGGGAGCTGCCAGAAACCTCCATAAGCTGGAAGAGATGAGGAGAGATCTTCCTCTAGAGCCTCAGGTTGGCGGCTAGCCCTGCCAATATAGCTTTGGATGGTTGGCCTCCAGGACTATGAGAGAATACATTTCTGTTGTTTAAAGCTACCATGTTTATGGTGTTTGTTATGGAAGCCCTAGAAAATAAATATAGCTATAACTTGGCTATCACTTGATACTAATCCACAGGGACCCAAAGCCCAGTAGGAACATTTATGGAGGTAAAGTAATAAATGATGTTTTGGCCCAGGTCACTCCTACAGGGAGTCCAACAGATCCATGGATCCCCCATATGGTTATTTCCCAAGTTCCTGAATGTTTCATTGCAGTGGACATGCTAGACAGATGACAGAATTGTCACATTGGCATCTGACCCATGGAGTGGTGTCCATTATGGTAGGCTAAGTACAGCATTTTGGAACATCTTGTCCTGATTAGAATAGTAAAGCAGAACCAATACTGCATCCTTGGAGGGAAGTTGCCACCTTTAAGGACGTCATCAAGACAATGGCTGCTATCACATCTCCATCTGACTCCCCTGTTTGAACTGTGCGATGGTAGATATGGGTCAGTGGGGCATTACTTTACTGCTTAGATGTTCCTCCACTGTGTATCAATTAGAGAAGAACCACTAGGAGTTACATTCAGAAATAGCTGGCCTTTAGTTTTTAGGCTATACTTCAGAGTCAAAAAAAAAAGAGACATGTTTCTTCTGTGGTCCAGTGACTACTGCAATGATTTTATTTTATAATTCTACATACATCAGAAATAATTTACACCTTTATTAAGTTAATAGAACAGTCTGCTCACTAAATTTGTCATTTTTTTACAAGATGTAAGTTTGCCATCAACAAACTCTTTGAAAAGTATGTACATTAATATTTTCAGCAAATTAAATTAGGTTTTGCCAGCCGAGCATGGTGGTGTATGCCTGTAATTCTACTCGGGAGGCTGAGTCAGGAGGGTCCTTGCAAGTTTGAGACCAGCCTGTGCTACAAAGTGAGCTCAGTTCAGCCTGAACTACATAACAAGACCCTGTTTCAAAAAGACAATAAATAAATAAATAAATAAATAAGGTTTTCCTTGGGTGTTGGTGCATGTCTGTAATCCCTGCACTCAGGAGGCTGAGGCAGGAGGGGCACCATGATTTCGAGGCCAGTCCAGGCTATACAGTTAGTGTAAGGACAGCTTAGACCACATGGTGAGACCCTGTCTCCAAAAAACAAAATTATGTTTTAATCCACCTCAGTTTTTAGGAATAGCCAAGAACATTATGCTTAATTTTAAGGATTTATATTGTGATTCATCTTCAGGCAGATCTCTGAATTGGTTTTTTTTTAATTTTAAGTTCTACAGTGGGATTTGTCCTGCCTCAATGAATTGTTGATAAGAGGGAAGGGCACAAAAAAGGTTATCAGGAACCAGGGCTATGTGACACATTTTCTCTGTTCTTCCCTGTTCCTCCTCTTTTCTATCTTGTTCCCCCAACCCCCAGCATACTGCTGAAATGGGAGCTAGGAAAGAATTTGGCTGATAGGCACATTTGGAAAGGCCAAACTTAAACCTCAGTGGTGACCAAGTGCTTAGTGGCAGTCTCAGCTGCAGATATGGCAAGCAGTAGGGCCGAGCTGGAAAGTCTCCTTGATCACAGATGATGGAGTGTGCACTGGGGACCTGGCACTTGCTGTCAAGACAATCCAGCCAGGGTAACAGGTGGTGTTGCAGGAGGTGGGCGGAGTGCACAGCAGGGATCTTGGGAACAGGAGATCCATGGAGATCCAGACAGGCAGACAGCTCTCAGCCTTGAGTTGTCTGGCAGCTCAGAGCAGGAGCTTCGCATGGGCCATATGGAATGGTTGGATATTCAGCCTGACTGAGGTTGTCTAGGAGGTCCTTTCCTGTCATTTTCCATCCTGAGCCGTGAGAAGCTGTAGGTACCCCCAACAGTTAAGTAGGAAGATGAAACAATAAGTTAGTCTAGCAAGTCAAAGATCAGTAAATGAAACCACAATGATTAATTTTTTTTAAATTCAAGTTATTTTTTCCCATTTGGTCTTCCTGCACTGTCCAGCAGTCAGTAGAAAGACTGGCCATCCACTTTAACCACAACAGCAAGACTGTCTAGGAAATCTGGAGATAAGAATGTGTGGAGACCTACAAGGACTCACCAGAGTTCTTATTTTCTTTTCAGAAGGATGTTGCACTGAACGGGACATAATTCTAGGGGAGAAGAAATAGGACTATGTATGTATGTTATTCCCAAGTTGGTAAGGTCTGGAACACTTGCATAATATAGCTATGCTGTGAACAACATTATCCAGGCAGAGTGTTGCTCCAAGTTAGGGCACCAGAAAGAACTAGAATGCTGAGGACCTTAAGCACAATGTCTTGAGGGGCCCCATGGAACCAAAGATAATGGAGGGTACATATCTTATGCATCTTAGAGCTTCAAGTCAAGCAGAGGAACATGTATAGAGGGAAACAATGGATATACCAGAGAAGAAAGTCTATTGACCAACGCAAGAAAGCAACTGGGACTACTATCAGGTGCTGATTGCACGGCAAAAGTGCTCACAGAATTCATGCTACTCAGTGACAGGTGGGGTTTGCACACAGGGAGACAGGCTGAAGCGATAGAAGTCACGGGCAATTTTTTTTGAGCTACCAAAGGTGAGCTACATGGTCAGACTTGTGTCATTAGAGGGACACAGAGTGACCAAAGGGAACAAACAGTTTAGTACTTTCATCTAGCAAAAGACTGATTTGTTACTTTTCAAGATAGAATTGAGAACATGTGCTTTTTCCTTACACCCAGTAGTCCTTCACAGACAAACATGCCAGTCATAGGTAAATACAAATGCTGCTTCCTTGCCATGTGCCTTAGTCTCTAGATCAGGTGGGTTAGAGGACTTCTCTAATCCAAAGGAGAACAAAGGCTTGTTTCTCCCAGTGGGATGCAAGGTATGTGCACCACAGAGAGGCTTTTCCACCTCAGCCTCCTACAGGCCCCTGGAGTCACAGAGTGGAACAGTGAGTCAGCAAGTTCCAAAGGGTTTAACAGGAATGGCCCAGGAGTTCATGTTCTGTTCGGTCAAGTGCTACAGCAAAAACCAGACAGAACTTAGGTCTCTTAGAGAAATAAAAGCCTAGGCTACCATGCATAGCCAGACACTCATAAGAGTAGGAGGAGTACTATTTATTGACCAAATAAGTGTTAACTTGGACATGTCTGGACAATTGAGACCGACAGCCACCCAACTCAAGTACAACAACCCAATCTTTTCGTTCTATTATAAAACACTTGTCATGCTCTTAAATTCAAATGTAACATTTGGGTCTGAAGTGGGGCTACGGATAAAATACATGATGCTCTGCTAAATTTGAATAGCAGATAAACAAGTACTTTTTAAAGTATAAATATGTTCTAAATATTTCATGAGACACACTTATACTAAGAAAATTATTATTGTTTATTCCACATTAAAATTTAACGGAACATCTTGTATTTTATTTGCTACTGGAAACCCTCTCATAAAGTTAAAGCCACTCTATTAACACCCTAATTTCATTCATCTTCCAAATAAGGCATTTAGTCAGCAACTCATTTAGGGCATAACCTGGTTGCCAAAAGAAGAAAGTAGAGACTCAGCTTCCTTAACTTTCTCTGGACTAGGAATATGCTAGCCCAGGTCACAGTGGCTGGGATGAGCTGCGCCAGCAGGTGAGAGTCCAGCTGTCGGACAAGGATGAGCAGTTTTCCCTGCCTGATATTCACCATTGTTTGATCTCTTAAGCCTGTGGTTCTCAGCCCTGACTGCACATTAAATCACTTGGGAACTTTTAATCACCACTGATTCTTCCTCTCTCCAGTCCAATTAAATAGGAATCTCTAGGGGTGACTCTGGCATCATGGATTTCAAAGCTCCCCAAGCGATGTGCATGTTTTAACAAGAACCCTGGTCCTATGCCCTTATCCTGACCCCAGTGACCTCAGTTCTGCTTGACTTCATATACCCTTCCCATACTATGGGCCACTTTATGACAGAAAATATGACTAAAGCACATGATCTATCTCAAAATGATAGCACAAGTGGCATTGGCCTGGAGACCTCCTTGTCCATCCAAGACCCTGTCTCATGCTGACTCCTGACTCTCCCTCCTCCCTCCTGTTCCAGACTTTCCCCGCTTCTCTGCTGACTGAACATGATTCCCAGTTTATAGCTGGTCTCCTCCTATGCAAGTGGCTGGCCTCCTTGTGTGGGATACAGGACTCCCTCTAAGGAACTGACTGGGCTCCACTTCTCCCTGGCTTCTGCCCTGGATGTGCGTGTTGGTGGCGGTGGTGGTGGTGGAGGGATAATTTTGCATTTCCAGAGAAGGTATTGGTGAGCCCTTTAAGAGTCATGTGTCAAGTGCCGGTTTCTTTTACCTGGTTGGGAGGGCTCTACTGATGGGCAGTAGAAAGGGGTCAGCAGGAGTGTGCTTTCTAAATAGCAGTCAGAAGGGCTGGGCAGTGGCATTCCCCACATAAAATAATGGAGTCTCCAGCTCCCTTTGTTATGAATTCAACCCAGTCAACCCAGTCAACTCAGATGAGATTTGGACAATGACCAACTTAGAGCCCAGAGCAGGATATAGCAGGAGTTTTTAGATTCTTCATTCAGTCTTACTATGTGCCACATACTATGCTAAATGCTGATTATTATCAACCAGATGTGGTCCCAGGAACCTATGAATTTTATGATCTAGTCAAGTAATTGAAAATAAGAAGAATACAGAGTACAACTGGGCTGGGAATCCTTGAGCAGAATGATGGTGAGACTGAAGTGCCTGAGAATACAATGCTTTTTAATCACAGCACTTCACTCAGCCAACACACAATACCCCTGACCTTCTTAAGGTGGGAAGCCTTCATCTTTAATCAAATAAATATAATTTGCAAATGCTTTAATCAAACAATAGACTGGTACAAATGGAACTATTTCTTACACTGAATAGTTTAAATAGCAGCTACCAATCTGTTCAGGAAGTGCTGCTGCCATTCACAACTGTGGACCAAACAGATGTGCAGGAGAGGCTGTTTCTTCTCGCCAGGGCTGCAGCCTCGAGAGCAGGTTCAGTGTCTGCGCTCCTGCAGCCCTCATGCTGCGTCTCCTATCTATGCCCAGAGGCAGCTGCTCCTCTCACAATAATGATTTTTGGGAGGCATACTAAGGAGGGTTTGCACTGAATTATTAAACAATGGGTATCGAAGGATACGTTTTCTTTAACCTCAATATCTGTTGCTTTTACCAGTTTTCTTGTACTGAGGCAAATATAACACTGAAGCACATTACTTAAGAATATTATATTTTGCAGACTTTAAAGCCCCTGTGACTTGTGATAAACCTTAAAACATCTCACGCTTGCCTTTTGTTTTCAGAAATTCAATATAAATTAAATATCAGGGGGTTAAAAAAACACACACACAAGAAGAAAGCACTGCTTTGTTGTGAAGCCAGGCCCCCGAGCCAGCCCCCGTGCCGTTCTGGAGTGAGCACATGTGGAGTCTGAACTCCCCCTCCCCCCACCTCCCTTTCCTGAGAGTCATTGTTCTAAACGGTAATATTAGCATTTGCCATATTCACTCACGGGCAACGGCCATTAGCATTTCAGTTGCAAACATTTTCTTTGAGAAATAAATATGAGATGTGACCAATGAAATAATGAGGTGTACTTTAAACAAATACAACAATTAATTCCCAGCAAATAAGCCCTGTGCCTTTGAAATGGCTCTGTTGGAAGGATAAGGTCCATTTCTAAGGCTAATGTCATTGGTAAAAATAAATAAATAACCAGATACTCATTTAGTGTGGCGCACACACACACACACACACACACACACACACACATGAAATTTTGAGGCAAGCGACCTGCTGCAAATCAGGTTTTGTCACTTTTTATCCATTGCCACCTCATTGGTAAAATGAGAGAAATAATATGACAAAAAGAACTTAACAGTTCTGTATATTTCAGATTGCCCCAAAAGTAGTTACTAATATAATAACTGTTCTGATGACATTTTTCTTGAATTACATTGGAAGATCTCTAAGAGGGATTTTTTTAAAAAAACCTGTTTTTTAAAGTCAAATTAGAGTACAAAAGTGGATACTAAATAGCTAGCAATTCTAGTTTTGGTGGGGAAAAAGTGTTGCCATAGTCACGAATCTAAAATTTTATGCAGTTCATTAAGTCACTCTGAAGTGAATTCCAAAAGACGTTTCCAAAATATTCTAAAGGACCACACTGTCCTTGGAATCTTGCATGGGCTTGCTGGGTGGCCTCTCTGAAGTGGATTCCGCTCCCTCGAATACAGTGTTAGAGAAAAGTCTCTTTGCTTTATGGCCACAGCACATATATGGACCCATTTTTTGTTTTTGCTTCTGTTTTTAAAGGCTGCATGCTGAATTATTGAAAATCTGCCTCTAACTTCCTTTATGCCAGGTATAGGCCTTTCTTTATAGAACAGTGGTGTATAGTGCACAGTGACATGTTTCTTTCCGAATTTCCTCCCTTTGATTTTTGAACCTTTGTAGCTGAAGCAGAAAGATTAAACTTAGTCCTTGGTAGCAGAAGCTACTATGATTATTTCAGAGGCTTTCAGGTTTCCATTTTCCCCATCTCACCCCAGATGCCTGGCATACGTGATAGCAGTGAAAACAAAGTCTGTTGCATTTTTGGAATGTTATTAATGCTTAAGCAGCCCAGGGATTGCGACAGCGCAGATACAGATCTTACTCTCCACACTTCTTCTTCTTCTTCTCTTTTTTAATCTAGAGGGCAGAGACTTTGTCCAGCAGAGTCACCCAAATGCCTTCCAACCCACCAGTTTCCCTCTGCTTGCCACATCACCACACGGTCTCTATTTCCCCATACAAAAACCACTTTATGGCTTAGACAGTGATATTACACAATAGAAATATAAATCCAGCATTTATCTAAGAGAATTTAAATGACTCTGCTGAACTCCACACTTTTTCCCATTAATATCAAAAGGGGGTTATCGAGGGGAGAAACCATAAATTGTTTCCCCAGGGTCTCCTAGTTTTTAGGTATAAAGATGTTCATTCAACTAAAAAAAAATTATGTCTATAAGCAGTTTAAGATTCAGATGTCTAGTAATTCACATTTTTTTAAAGGATGGAAAAAACTACAACATGAAATGTGAATATGTACATTGTGGGGGGACTTCTGAACCCTTCCCTGTCATCCTAAAGTTTTTCAGATGGAAGGTCTTGAGGCTGTTGCTTTATAAAAGTCATTCTCTCATTAATGGAATTCAAGGACATCTCTGTGAGCATAACAAATGTAGATCACAAGCAGAAGGGCTTTAAGCCCAGTGGAAAAAAGGTATGTCTTCAACACAGACAGTTCTCTTCTAATAAAATCATATTTTTCCTCTTTTCAAAAGGCAGTCCTATCTGTCCTTCCCCTTTCCTAGGGCTGTGAGATTCATCCCTGTAGTCAGTGTGGTTGGCAGCGATAGGCCTGAGTGGCATTAGCTGGTGGGATCAGGAGACTGGTTACAGGGGAATTGAGCAAATAAGTAAACATATCGGCTATAGTGTTAGAACTACATTTGACTTGCAAATGTAGGGAGGGGGAAAGTCTAGAATAAACGCTATGAGGTGGAATTAGGATGGAAGATATTGGTGTAAACTTCTGGCTTTTAATATAAATAACATAAAATATGTGTATCATGTGTGCATGTATTTAGAGATATACATATACACACAAGCAAGTATATAGCTACCACCTAAATTCCTAGCTCTGTGTGCACAAAGTGCCTGGAAGTGAAGACACCTAAGGAACAATGAGCATACCTAGCATTCACATCTCACCTTCCCAGTACCCTTCTCCATTAAAAGGAAATAGGGCTCCTTCAAGAAATGGTGGATTTCAGGATATGGTGGGTTTAAAACTGGCCCATTCAAAGCTATCCACATCCCAATCCCTGAATCTATAAATGTTACTTTATTTGGAAGAGAGGTCTTTACATATATGAGGAAGATTTTCATATTTGTTTTTGTTTTGTACTGGGGAAAGAACCCAGGGTCTCACACATGCAAGGCCAGTGCTCTCTCACTGAACTGAAACACTGAACTGTGCACTTTAGATGGGTAAATTGTATAATATGTGAGTTGTAGCTCAATAAAGCCATCAAAATCATGGCTATTGCTTTCCTTACCCTACACCCAACTGCAAGTCTTTGTGGTTTGAGTAAAGAAGGTAGAGACACCCTCGTCCACAAGTTAAGGATTTTAAAATCAGAGATTAGCCTAGATTATCTGGGTGAACCCTAAATGCCATCACAAGTATGGTGTCCTTATGAGAGAGAGATTACAGAAAGAAGAGGAGAAGACAACGTGACCACTAAGGCAGAGGTTGTGGGTAATTCAACCACAAGTCTAGGGCCCAGCAGGCACCCCAAGTTGGAAGAAGCAAGACACCTGAGAGCCTCTGGAAGGAGCATGGTCTTGCCAACACCTAGATTTCAGCCCAGTGGCACTGATTTCAGACTCCTGGATGCGAAACTTTTCGAAGAATAAACTTCTATTGTTCTAAACCACCATATCTGTGGTAGTTTATTATCAGAGCCACTGTAAATTAATATTCAAGCATAGGTTAAGGAATGGGCAAGGTGAGTCTGGGGCATCTTGTATTGCCAGAAAGTAAGGTAATTCTCAAAAATGACCAGGACAGGTCAAAAAGACACAGGGACCAGCTTAAAGGCCTTCCACAGCCAAATTGAGGACAATTAAGGATCAAAACAAACAAGGGATGTGATCAAAATATACATCGAATATTTGAGCATTTTAAAAATGTATTACATTTAAAATGCATTGTCATTAATCTCTTTCCAAACACTATTCCTCCCCTCACTTTGAACACACTTATCCTATCCTATCAGAAACTGTTACCAGTTTCTGAAGCAGTTCTGGAAATCCCTTCTGAGAATGTCTTTATGAAGTATGATTAAAAAAATATGGTGAATGCTGCTGTCAAATGGCATCCAGCAGAAAGACTTGTAAAAGTATCACTATATGTCCTTGTTTACTTTATTCACTAAATCTTTCACCAGAAAATTTCTAGCTGATAAAGTCAAAATGATAATGAAAGAAATTGATTCAGGACACCAAGGCAGCCACAACAGGGCAACTAAGACACTTACAAAAGAGGACTTCCAGAACTGCTTCAGAAAGTGACCAGGTTAGGGTAACTGTGTTTGGAGCAAGTGGGAGTATTTTCATGGGAATTAGTGGCAATGCATCTTTTACTGTAACATATTTTCAATATAACCATTTACCATGTTTGTTTTTTTGTTTTAATCACACCATGGATCAAGACTATTCTACTACAAATTAAGTGCAGTGGGGCAGGCCTGTAATCCCAGTACTCTAGGAAGCTGAGACAGGATGATCACAAATTCATACCCAGCCTGGGCAATTTACTGATTTAGAAAGACCTTGACTCAAAACAAAAAGTGAGGAAAAGGCTGGGGAGGTAGTTTGGTGCAAAGCCCCTGGGTTTAATTCCCAGTACTGGAAAAAAAAAAAAAAAAAAAAAAAAATATATATATATATATATATATATATATATATATATCTGCTATACATAAGAGTCTAAACAAATAAAAAAGAGAAAACTATTAACAGTTGAGGAATCTGGGTGGAGGACATAAAGGAGTTCTTTGCAGTAGTGTTGCAATGTTTTTATACACTTGGAGTTAAATAAAGAATTAAAAAAAGAAAACAATGTCATTGCTCTACCAGAGTACCTTATCACTTCCATTCAAGGAATGCTTACTTCAGGAACGCCCACAAGCATTCCTCACAAATGTGAAGTTGGTTTTCTTTTTGTTTTTCTTTTTAGTACCAAGGATCCAACTCATAACCTCTCACTTGCCAGGCAGGCATTTATGCTACTGAGCTAAATCCTGAGCCCAGTTTTCTTACATTTAAAAAGAGTCAGTAACAGCAATATTTAAAAAAAAAAAAAATCATTGCTGTGGAAAGGGAGTGGCTGATAATGGACATTGAATACTATTTCTTATTGAAAGACAAAACTTCTAAAATTAGACTGTGGTCATTGTGAATAACCTCATGACGATGGTGAAAAACACTGAACTGAGCACTTTAGATGGGTGAATTATCTGAGTTATAGCTCAATAAAGCCATCAAAATCATGGCTGTTGCTTTCCTTACCCTACACCCAACTGCAAGTCTTTATGGTTTGAGTAAGGAAGGTGGTGACAGAACGATGATGGTCTAACAGCTAGCTGAGGAGAGAAGACATTCCCACTCCAGAGGGAGGACAGGAAAGTGAAGAGCAAATGGCAAAGGAGTATTTCATAATGGCTGGAGTCTGGAGACTGCGTCACATGCTTCCACTAGCCTCTGTAGTCACCTCTACCCTCCTGCTCTGCACAAAGTCCTGGGATGACTTGAGCCTTTTCTGTGACTTCAGCATCAATCCCTTGCATAAGTTGATGACTTAAGTGTGATTTGGGATTAGATTCTCTTGAAACAGAAAGGAAATGAAAACACTAGTGCCTTAAAAACATAAACAAAAAGGAAGTTTGAGAGCTGGGGAAGTGGCTCAGTGGCAGAGTGCTTTCCTAGCACACGCAAAGTTCAAAGTCTGAGCCCAGTACTGGAAAAGAACGTTACTTTAGCTTAAACTGTCTCCTTTTTTTTTTTTTTTTTGACCTCCTCCTTCTAGGCTGCACCCCTTATAATCCTTCCCCCACCCTGTACCTTGCGTATTCTTTGTAAACACACACTTAGTTTTATGTTTACATTACTATGCCTCCTTAAAACTCTTCAGTGGTTTTCTTATGCCTTTGGTGGTGAAGTCCGCTTTCTTTAAGCATAGCACCCATGGTTCTTTACCTTGTGGCCTCTGCCTGTTTCTCCCATACCTTCTCTTCCTTCTCTCCCACCCACAACCTTTACCCTCTCTGTACTGATCTGTAGTTCCCTAGTCAGCTGCTTTACACCACTGTACCTTTCCACGTGTTACCATTTGGTATGAAATGATCTTCCTATTTTTGTCAAACTCCTCATCTTTAAATCTCAGCTTCAGCATTGCCTTCCTAGTCTGGGGTTCCCCAATTTGGAGTTCCCCAATCTGGTTCTAACATTCTTCCTCTTTCTCCCCTAGCACACCATCCTTAATTATCTCAGTATTCATTTATTTGTAGATTTTCACATTCAACTATGACTTCTTCAAGGGTGATGATCTTGTCTTTTTTTTCTTTTTGCGTCCCTACTCAATGCCTGACACACAAATATGTGCTGAGTATATATTAGGCTCATCCCTACCAGTATTTATATGCAGTATCATGTTAGCTGCCTCTTTGTTACTATAGTAAGATATCTGAGACAATTAACTTATAATGTGCTGAGTATATATTAGGCTCACCCCTACCAGTGTTTATATGCAGTATCATGTTAGCTGCCTCTTTGTTACCATAATAAGATATCTGAGACAATTAACGTATAAAGAGAAAAGGTTTATTTTGGCTAATAGTTTTAAAGGTTTCACTCTATCACCGATTGGCTCCATTACTTCGAACCTGTGGTGGCACATCATGATCTTAGTACTTAGGGGAACACAGTCCTTCACTTCGTGTCTGGGAACAATCCCCCCTCCCAAAAAAAAGAAAGAAAGAAGAGGCTTTTGAGCACACCTGTTTTGAGTAAAAGAGCACACCCGCTTTGAATAGACAATGTCCCACTAGGTTCCATTTTGTTGTACCACCTACCAATAGCACCAAACTGGGCAACAAGCTTTTAACATATGGGCATTTGAGAAACATTTCAAATCCAAATTATAGCACTTGGACCCAGATCATAAAGTTTCCTGTTCATCTCACAATGCAAAATGCATTTAAGTTCATCTCCAAGAGTTTCCAAAGTCTTAACATTTCCAGCATTGCTCAAAAGTACAAGCCCAAAGTCTCTTCTTAAATTCAAGGCAAACTTAATTGTGAGCTCTGTAAAAACAGAAAAGAAAGGGCTGAGGATTTAGCTCAGTGGCACAAATGCCTGCCTGGCAAGTGCAAGGTCATAAGTTCAATCCCTGATACTAAAAAGAACCAAAAACAAAATACAAAAAAACAGGTAAGTAAAATCAGAAAAGAAAGTTATATATTTCCTACATAGAGTGGCATAAGATAAACTTTAACATTTTATTTTTTTAAATTTTATTTTAAAGAAGATAAAACAGAATAAAAGCAATCAAAACAAACCAGTGTAAGAGATACAGGACTTCAAAACATTATGAAATCAATAATAGTCATCATAATGCCCCTTGATGTCTTCAAAATAGCTGCAGATAGCTTCAGACATTGTAAAACTCAAACAGAACAGAATAGAATAGAAACAATAAAAACAAAACAACAAATGCAATAAAGGACTTCAAAACAAGCCAATAGCAAATCCCAAATTGCTAGCATAATGTATCTTGCTATCTCTGAAATAGCTGCTTATGCCTTCTGAGTTAACATAATCAAACAAAACAAAAGAGAATTAAACCCAACCCAGCAAAACAATGGAAATGATATAGGACCTCAAAACAAGACCATAGGGCATCAACAAAAGCTGCAACCCTCAGAAGAAGATCCCCCCACCAGATGCCACACTGTGTACCACCATCCTCTGAACCCATGATCAGACCACCGGCCCTAGACCTGCAATGTTAGCAAAACACCAAAGCACCACAGGCATCCAATTGCATTTCACCTCCATCACAGCCTGTTTCTCCAGATTATCTGGTCACTTAGGGGGTGGGGGTAGGGAGTGGACTTGTACTTCTTGTTTGCCAGCCTGCGCACCGGAAGGGGCTGGGGTCTGTGTGTCCCCAGTCTGGTGGCAGCTTGCACATGGCGCTGGTTCCCATACTGGACTTGCTTCCTAGTGTCAACATAACCATTCTAAAAGGAAAAAATAGGGAAATAGAAAGAAGGGATCGGAGCAAAATAAGACCAAAACCTGACAGGGAACACACGAAATCCTAAATCTTCAGGCCTCCCCCTGGAGCACACTGTAGTGTAATACAGGCCAAGGGCTCTGGAAGTCCCTCCTTTTACATCTCTCTTGGCCACAGCCCAGATGCATTTTTCTTGGACAGGTTTTCCATATTTCCCGCAGCTTCCCTCAGCAGGCATTCCACTCTCCTGCTATCTTTAACTTCCTGGGGTCTCTGCTGCAGCTTTGGCTTCAGCTTCTCCTCAAATGCCACACACTGTACTGTCAAGAGCTGCTTACAGGGATGCCAGTCCTGCCACACACTCTACCTGGCCCATGAGACTTTCTTCTTTCTTTTCTCTCTCTCTCTCTCTCTCTTTCTCTTTTTGAGACAAGATTTTGCCATGTCATTAAGTTGACCAGGCTGGACTTTGCAATCCTGCCTCAGCCTCTCAGTGTGATGGTATCACAGGATTCCACCACACTTGATTCCAGGCTTTCCTTTGAAATGTTGTTGGAAATCTGCATGACTCCATAGCTTTTGCATTGTGTGTGTGTTGACAAAACTAGCGTCACATGGGTGACACGAAGGTCTGTGGGCCATTTGAGCTGTACTAAAACCCTCATGAACAATGACTGTAGCAGACTCTAAGTGACTTACCATCAGAAATGTCATAGATGGTCCAAAGAAAGCAGGACCATTTATTCTCAAAGGAAAGTCCTTATGGATGTGGTCTAGTGAATTTCTGCAATGTCCTTAAGGCACCTTTCCTATCGTCCCAATGCAAAGTATTGTGGGGTTCCCCAAACCTCATGATTGAACCTAATCATGCTCTACCACTGAGGTACAAGCCACTATGTACCTCAATCCTTTTTATAAATTTTGTTTTGAGACAGGGTCTCATTAAATTGCCAAGGCTGGCCTCAAACTTATGATTCTCCTGCCTCACCCTCCCGAGTCACTTGGATTGCAGGAATGCTGCTTTGCATCCTGCTACTTGCCTTCTTTCTAACAGTACTAGCAACTGCAAATGCAACCTTCCTTGTTAGAACTTTACATCCCAAGTTTTTCCACTCTGCTCCCTTCCACTTTGCTCCTTCCTGACTGTGGTTTGGCTAACAGCAAACAGTAGTATCCAGGCTGCTGCCTGAATGCTATCCCACCTGGAAATTTGCTCTGCGAGATAAACCAGGATGCCACTTACAAACTCAGCCCTCACAAAGTTTCAGGGCATGGACACAATGCATCCATTCTTTGCCATTTTGTAACAAAGCAGTCTTTAGTCTACTTCTCAATAAAATCCTCATTTGCATCTGAAACTTCATCAGCCTGACCTTTACTGTCCACATTTATATAAGCATTTTGGTCTTTTAAACTCTCACTAGATTTACTGTTTAAGCTCCACTTACAGTAATAGTAGGCTTTCTCTAACTTGCTCCTTTAAACTGATATAAAGGAATGAAATTCCCAACCTACTATATGTCTGGTACGAGTTCTTGTTCTCTAAAACTGAAGAATGAATTTTAGGAAATTTGGAGGAAAAATTTTAGGAAAAATGGAGGTCAAGAGCAGAAATATTTATTGAGAGAAAGAAAGCTTCTGTCTGAGAGAGAGAGAGAGAGACAGAGACAGAGAGACAGACACACACACACATACACAGAGAGAGAGAGAAAGAGAGAGAGAGAGAGAGAGAGAGAGAGAGAGAGAGAGAGAGAGAGAGGGAGAGAGAGAAGGGGTCCCAAGTGAGTTGCCAGGGACTATCTTTTCTAGGGATTTTATAGAGCAAAACCACATGGGAACTCGCAAGGTGGGCATAAGGTGGGACAGAACTATAGTAACCAATAAGATTAAATCAGGTAAAATTGATTAAATCAGGGACAAATGAGGAAGCAAGTCACATAGAAGGCAGGCATGCTTAAAGAGCAGCGACTCTTCCTGTAGCGCGTTGGGATGGTGACTCCTGGTTTCCTGGGGGTGATAGAGTCCTATTTAGAACTCAGTCCTTAGGATGTGGGTATATTTGTTTATCTTTTGTCTGGAGGTCTGGCTTACAGAAGGAAGTGTCTGTCTCCCCAACAGTTGCAAGTTATTTGGCCTTCTGCATGGTTCCTTTGAAGGCCTAGCCATGGCTGACTGCCCATAATATTTCTATCTAACTCAGCTGCCTATAACAAAAGTTTCTCAAACTCCTCCTGCAGACCAGTTTCAAAGGCTCTTCCACAACATCAGGTTTAGTCACAATAATCCCATTTCTCAGCATCAATTTGCTGTGTTAGTCAGCTTTCCGTAACAACATACTTAAGATCAGCAACTCACAAAGAAAAGATTTATTTTGACTCAAGATTGGAGGTTTAGTCCATGGCTAGTTGGCCCTATTGCTTGGGCCTGTGGTGGAACATCATAGCAAGAGCATGTGGGAAAGAAAGCGAAGTCATTAACCTTGTGGCTGGGAATGAAAGAGGGAGAGAGAGAAAGAGGCTGGGGTCCCACTGTCCCCTTTGAGAGTGTGTCTCCAGTGACTAGATCTCCCATTAGGCCCTACCTCTTAAGTGTTTCTATCACTTGTAATGGTGCCAGTCTGGGAACAAGTCTTCGATACAGGGAACTTTGGGGGACATTTAAGATCCAAACTTAGCAAGTATTTAATTCTCACAAAGAATATGTGAAATATATTTTATGAATGGGGAACAGGCTCAGGAAAATGACATGACAAATGTCAAAAACCATGTTGATAATTAGTAGTACAGATAAAAATTAAATTCAATGGTCCTACCTCCTTGTGAAGTCCTACTTAGACAAGTAATATTTATGACTGTTTTGAAACGAAATATGGGTGCACTCACTTTGGACTTGGGTTAAACTCAATCCTCAGTCCATTTTCAGAGTGTGTGTTTTGTCTCTTTTTCTAAATTCCTGAGCTTATTAACATAATTCTAGGGTGCTTATAAAAGATAAGAGTCTAGAGACATTGTTTGTCTGTCTCTTCCTAGGAAAATGTTTTTATTAATCTCTTATCAGTGGAGTCTGTTTCTTTATTCACCCACTCCTTCAGTGAATACTTGTTAAGTACCAACTCTGTTAATGTCAGCCTAATTTACACATAAACATGAAGAAACAAAGACTTTTCAGCCATTATAAAAATCTTTCAGTTTTTTTTTTTATTAACGAGAGTCAGTCTTGTCTAAGCATACAGTTATAAATAGAGAACAAATAATACAGTCCCAAGTGTATGCTCAAGGTTGCGTGCTATTATTGTTTCTTTTAAAGCAAGTCATGTATAATCCTTGTATTGACAAGAGGTTTCAGCTGCAATAAACAATGGGCTCCCTTATCTCTGATGTCCTAGGCAGTGCAGGACTTGTTTACGACTCAGGTATTCCTTAGTCAGCAGTTTTCACACAGTAATGATACCTTTACATTCCCTAATGCTCTACTCTCCCAAAAGGTAAGAAATGGAAACTGTGTGCTGCTTAAATAAATTCATTTGTGTGGTGAACAAAGCCATTTTACATGTTCATGCAATGTCCATTTGACTAGAAGCCAGGATACTGTATACAAGCGGCAGAATTCATCTCCTGAAATTGATTCACATTTTCTCTCGCAGGAGGGACAGAAAAAGAAAAGCAGGTGATTATAATTGCAGTTGGAAGTAGTTCCAATTACAAGGACAGCTCTTTAAAGTTACTCTTTTGATTTTACCTTAAATTATCTTAATGGAATAGTAAAGTTTAGCAGGAATGAAGCAAAGTGGAGAAAGGGGAGATTGGAAGTTTTATTTATTTACTCAGCAAATGCATTTAGTACATGGAAAATACTACATTAGGATCCATGGAAACACAGAGGGTAGTAGGACAGGAGGTCTGTCTTTAAGAGAATATGATGGAATAAGTTAACAGACACAGGCACACACACATGCATGCCTGTATTATCGTTAGCGATCAAACTCATTTTCAAATCTTTTGCTACCTAAATTCAGAAATGAAATAGATTGTGATACTTTTTAGAATGAACCCTTCCCTGCCCTAACTTTTGAAACTTGCAGTCTGAAACTCAGGAATCTCAGGAAATTAGTTCCTGGATTCACTGTCCAAACAGTGACCTCAAATGCCATGGAGCGTGGAGGGGTGCGAGACAACTTCCAGTAGGGTCCAATTTTGTGGAGAATATATTTGAACTGAACCTTGAGTGACAGAGTTTTTATCTCCAACTTCAGTATTTGTCCCTGTATTTCCACTCCCCAAATGTCTCTTCTAAACCCTGCACCATTCTTTACAAGCTTCTTACCACTTACTTCCAGGAAAAGACTTCACTTCTTACTTGATAGAGAAAGTAGCAACTGGCAACTGTGGATGGCCTCGTTTTCCTGACCATGTTCCCCTCTTTCCTCGTTTTACCCATCTCTACCTCATTCCCATCTGTCAGAGGAAGGAGAATTAGGGTTCTCCAGAGACACATAACTGGTAGGATATATAAAAATAAATACATATGCATATATAATGTGAATTGACTTCTGTGCTTATGCAAGCTCAAGTCTCACCATCTGCTGGCAGCAAGCTGGAACCCTAGGTGTAATTCAGTTCAGACCTGACAACCTGGGCAACCACTGGTATAAGTCTTGGAGTTCAAAACCCCAGAATCAGGAGTGTGATGTCTAACAGCAGAAGAGAGATGGATATCGCAGTCCAAGAAGAAAGAAAATTTACCTTTCCTCTGCTTTTGTTCTATTTGAGCCCTCAGTGAACTGGAAGACACCCCCAAACATACACACACGCACATGCTACTAAGGAAATGTCTTTACTATGTTTTACTATTAATGCTTTCAGAAACACCCTCTCATGCACATACGCACAGAAACAATATTTTGCCAGATATTTGGGCACCCTGTGACCCAATTAAGTTGACAAGAAAATTATCTATCATAGAAAGACTCCTCTAGCAGGATAAGTTCTTTATTTGTCCTTTGAATTCCATCCTTTCCCAAACTTGCGAATCTGTAACAAATAGTTGCTACCTCCCTCTGCCCTGGGTCTCCAAGGCATTCCTTCAATTCCCATTTCCTTTCTCTATGTGCTTTGGGTTGCCAATTATGTGGCTTTGCTTTTTCTGGAACAGGTGGAAACCATGTCCCAAACAAGGCCAGAGTCTGTTTCCAGGGTAGATACAAATCCTAGAGGACAGAGAAGTTTTCTTTGGGACGCCAGCTCTAAGACCAGTATCAGCCCGGCATGGAGTGAGCCCACCGGAAAACAAGGCTAAGAAGAAACCAGTGATGCCATGAAATGTATAGCTAGAATACTGACAATATTGTTTTCAAAATCTTGGATTTTCAATTGTGTGAGCCAAAAACATCCCTCTTGCTTAAGATTGTTTGAATTGGGTCTCTGTGGTGTGCTACCAAAAATTCTGATTAATTCTTCATCAATCAATTTCTTTCATTCTGCAGTAATTTGGGTCTGTCCTCTCAAAACTCTACCTCTTCAGCCCAAACACATGCTCTAGATGCCACCCGTCCACAAATCCCTTTGATCTTGTAGCCACCACCTGCTCTAGATCATTCCTTCATATCCACAGACCAGAGTAACAGATGATGGTTTTCCTAATCATTTTCAAAATAAAAATAAAAGAAAGAAAAAGAGAAAAATGAGTAGGAACAATTCATTGAGCTTTTTTAAAAAGGTAGGTTACTAAGGAGCAATTTAATAGGATAAAATTCACTATTTTTAGATATACTGTTTTGAGTATTCAGAAATGTACACAGTAGTAAAATAACTAACATCATAAAGATGTGGTGTATTTTCATCATTGCTTACAAAATTCCTTCTTGCATTTTTGAAATCAGTCCCCCTCTACATCCTCACACTGATTTGTGTTCCAGTAGTTTTAATTTTTTTCTAGAAAGTCATGTAATTAGTCGAACAGTATAGGTCCTTTTGTGTCTGGCTTTCTTCACTAAGTATAATTATTTTTATTTATGCTTCTTGTGTGTTTTATTAGTTTATCCTTTTAATTGTTAAGTAATATCCCACTGTGTGGTAGCACCACAGTCATTTCTCTGTTCATCACTTGAACATTTTGATTGCTTCCACATTTGAGCAATAAAGAATAAGCTGCTTGAAACCATTTGCACAGGTCTTTGTTGTAAGCACGGGTTGGATTGTGAGGAGTAGGATTTCTATGTCATGTGGTAACTCTCTGTTTAGAGTCATATGGTAACTTTATAAAAAATCTGCTGAAGGAGATTTTTAGCAACACTTTGCTAGCTTATTTTGTAGCCCTATCAGCAACGGATGAGCATTCAACTTATACATCCTTTCAGTGCTTGGTATCATTAGGAGTTTGTTCGTTGCTTTGACAGCCTAGTGAGTGTACAGTAATATTTTGTATTTCCCCAATAACTAATGATGTTGAGCATCATTAATATATTAGATGAAAGGATCTTTTGTCCACTTTAAAAGATGGGCTGTTTGCTTTGTGAGAATGCATTACATATCATGTATGTTTTTGGTAACTATTCTGTCCTAATTTGTGTCTTATGATTTATTCTTCTTATGTCATACTAAAAATTAACTAAATAGTGACTTGTGTTTCTTTAATTATAAAATTAAACATTCTATTCAAAGCATTTAATTTTTTTAATTAGAGAGGAGCATGGTGCATTTATTATTCAGGGTAAATATGCATTTCTGTGTGTAACACTTTTCAAAATATATAATTACATTTGTGACAATGACTCTAAATATAGGCTAGTTTTATGGGGGTTTTGTGATCTTTATTTTATTTTATTTTTTTGGTACTGGGTATTGAGCTCACGACCTTATGCTTTGCCACACAGGCTGTAATTTGTATTTTAAAGAGAATAAAACCAAGCAAAATAAAACAGAATAAAGCCAATAAAAACAAAACAGTATAAGTGATACAGAACTTCAAAACAAGACAGTAAGAAATCAACAACGGTTACCATAATGCTTCTTATTGTCTTCAAAATAGCTGCCTATAACTTCAAACATAGTAAAATCAAACAAAGCAGAACAGAATAGAAGCAATAAAAACAAAATGATAATGCAATATGAGACTTTAAAACAAGATAATAGTAAATCCAAATGGCTACCATAATATATCTTTTTCTCTTTGAAATAGCTGCTCATACCATTAGATATGATAAAATCAAACAAGATAAAACAGAATAAAACCAAACCAAACAATGAAAACCATGCAGGATTTTAAAACAAGATAATAGGGAATTAACAAGGGCCACCACCTTAAAGAGATTCTTCATAGATACTACTTTGCTTATTGTTATCCTCTGAATAGATGACCAGATTACCGGCTTTAGGCCTACAAAGTCAGTGAAACACTGAACACTACAAGCATTAAGTTGTATTGTATGTCAATAACTATCATTGCAGCCTGTGTTTCTCCAGATCAGCTGGTCGCTTATAGGGAGAGGGATGGAGCGCATTGGCTCTTCTTGTCTCCCAGCCCTTATGCCAGAAGGGGCTGGTATCTGATTCTCCTCTCGGTGGCCTACACATGGCACCAACTCACAATGAGGGCTTGTCTGCTTGTTGCCTTCTTGTTCCCCATTGCAGTCCACAAAAGTGCTGACTCATGGGAAAAGGCTGGCGTGTGATTCTCCCTCCAGCCGCCCATGCATGGTACTGACTCACAGGGAGGGCTTGGCTTCTTATTGGCTTCTTGTTCTCCTTCTCAGCAGTCTGCAAATAACACTGACTCCTAGACAAGTTTGTGTGCCAATTAAGTATTAATGAAATGTAAATGGTGATTAGAAATTTCTATACAATGGGCATTATTTTAAAGTTATTACAAAAAGCCAGTTATGGAGACAGTGTTATACTGCTATAAAGGCTTGTATGTAGAACAATGGAATAGAATTAGAAGTATGGAAATAAACCCATAGTTTTCTGGGAAGTTGATTTTCAACAAAGATGCCAATACCATGCAGTGGGGATAGTCCTTTTAGCAAATCACATGGGAACAACAGATATACATATGTAAAAAGTAGAACTGATACCCTTCCTTTATGAGGTAAGATGGAATCTCAGTGTTGCGTTAATTTGCATTTCTCTCACAACCAGAGATGTCAAAAATTTCTTCATGTATTTATTGGCCATTTGTACTTTTTCTGAGAAAAGTCTGTTCACTACAGTTGCCCATTTTTTAAAAAGAGAAAAGAGGAATAAGAAAAAGAAGACCAAAGAAAGGAATATAGAACTAGAAAAAAGTTATTTTCTCTGTATTTTTGAGCGAGTGGATTCCTTGTAGTCTAGCCAGTCATGCTTTTCCCTGCCTAGACTTAGAGACTTCGGGTTAGTGAAGGACACCCCGTGTAGGTAAGTGCGCCTGCGCCGTCACGCTGGGCTGTGGCCGGGTGCATGCAGACACAAGTCCTTGCACGGTAATAAACAAGGCTATCAGACCTCTGATCTGTGCTGGATGTTGGCATGACAAGGGTTCAGGTACTTAATACCATCAGGTACTTTCAGACCCTGGGTATTTCTGATCAAAACTCAAGCAGTGCCCAACTTCCTGTGGCAGGGAGCAGGGTGTGTGCCCTGCCAGGCCTGAGTTTAAGCTTCTCAGGGATCCATTTCTGGCCCAGTCCCAGGCTGAAGCAGTCTCCTGTGGCTGCCTTTTCCCCAGTCTCTATGGGTCTCCCCTCCTGACCCGGAGGGAGAGGCCAGGCTGATTCATTCTTTTCTCTTGTGGAAAAAACATCTCTTAGCTTCTCAATTTCCCCTTCAGCTCCTTCCTCACTCCCAGCAGTTTCTCTCTCTCTCTCTCTCTCTCTCTCTCTCTCTCTCTCTCTCTCTGCCAAGTTGTTATTTTCCAGTTCTGTATTCAAAATCTCAGAGAGATTGAATTTTGCTTCTGATCACTTTAAAGTATCTTTTAAAGCATAATAAAATGATGACGGTAGGGACAGTTTCTGTGTTTGTGTATGTAGTAGATCTGACTGAAGAGTCTATGTTGGTTTCATAGGTCAGGTCCCCCAGGAGACAGACAGAAATTTGCAGGTTGCAAAGAGTTTCTCCTTGACAAAATTTAGGCAAATTCATCTAAGACCTCTTCTCAACTAGGCTTGGACCATGACCTTCAAGGTCTTTCCTTGTTTGGCTTGCATTAGTTGACTTAGCAAGAATCCTTCAGAGAAAATCTAGTACTCTCAGTATCTGATCAAATTCCTCTCTCATTCCCTCACTCTCTCCCACATGGCATCTAATCACCCTGGTCTGTATTCATCAAAACTCATGTCAAGTTGTTTTAACCAGAATCCCACTGACTCCTGATTTTTCATACAAGTCATTTTCCATCTATGGAGCTCACAACCTGTCCCTTGGGTATTACATCTCATTTATCCTTGTTTTCAGAATTGAGCCCAACTCTTTTTTCCCTTATGACAATAGCTCCTAAGTAAAATTTGTTTTTGCTACTTTTCTATTTAGCTCTGTTTTTTTTTTGTTTGACATATGCAGGAATTTTATTGGGGAGTACTAGGGGAAACAACATCTCTAAGTGTGTGAGTGAAACATGCATGGTTGATAAAAGGGAATGTTGAATTATGATGTAGTTGCTACAGAGGCTTTAGCAAGTCTGGATTCGGGGGTGTGGAAGATAGAGACACAGATGACCCTCCAGAGTTGTCCAGAATAGAGGAACAGATCTGGGCCTTTGTGTTCTTCAGCTTTTCCCCTATAAAGTGAGATCATGTTAAAAACTAATATGAAATGTGGTGTAAGGATGGGAGAGATTAAGTGTCTGGACTGTGGTAAGGCTTGGTGAACCTCAGGCAATCCTTTCATAGGACAAAACCAAAACCAATTAGTCATTTGTGTAACCCTTTCCCTGGTTTTGTGACCTCTGCTACCCCACAGGCATGTATCCTGGTAACAGTCTCCCTGCTCTGTGTCTGGTTTGCATCATTCCCCATGGGGATGTGGGACATCACTTTCATCTGATTTGTTGTTTCTTACTCTCAGGAAAAAGGAACAGGCTTGAACTGGGTGTGGTGATGTAAGCTTGCAACCCTAGCACTATAGGAAGCTGAGGCAGGACTATTGCAAGCTCAAGCCCATTCTGAGCAATTTAGCAACTTAGTGAAACCCTGTCTCAAAATAAAAAAATAAAAATAAAAAGGGATTGGGATGTATGTTAGTGCTAAGGACCTATGTTAAATCCCCAGGTACTGAGACAGGATCTGTGTGAATGAAATTGTTCCCCTTTGCAGTTAGCAGATTTGGGTGATAATGACTTCCATACAAGCAGTGAACCCAACAGGATGTGGAGAAGGGTAAGAACTTCAGAAAAAAAAAATAACTCTTGACAATATGTGAAAAACAATGTTTTGCTGGTTTTAATCTACATACTTGATCACTACCCATGCATTTTTGAACCTTTTTTCTTTCTTTTTAAAAAAAATTTATTTAAAGAGAAAAAAAGCAAAACAGAAAAAAGGGTAGAAATAATACAGAATTTGAAAAAAAAATTAAGAAATCCCTACTTGATAAATTACATATTGTCTTCTTAGAAATAGCTGTTCATGTTACAAAATTCAGGCATACAAAGTGAACAAACAGTGAGGCTGTAAACAGTTCTGTTCAACGATCCAACAAAAACTTGGTAATATGGTTATCAATCCCACACACTTAAACATACATGCAGTTATATCCTTTAGCGCATTTTCTTTTCCTCCTTTTGCTTTTTAAGTACATTATCTGTTTAGTTATATCATGTTTCAGCTTGCTCAGTACCTTATTGATCTGTTTTGTTGTTATTTCCTTTTTAATCATCTTATATAATTCTGTTATTTTGTTTTGAGTTTCTTGTCATGCATGTCACATGGATCAGTTTTGATGGAGTTGGGAGCTTTTGTAGCTATTTTGTTACCTTGTTTTCTCATGTTCTATTATTTTATTTTTATTTAATTTTCATTAACTTGGAGGTAGTAATATACAATAAAACAGGATGGAATAAAGCCAATTGAGACAGTATAGTGAAATTGGCACAGAACATTACAGCAGGTCACCAGGACAACAATAATAGGCACCATTGTATATCTTGTTATCTTCACAATAGTTGTTCTTCTATTAGGTACAGCAAAATCAAGAGAAATACACAACATTATAGAACACATCAAAACAGAATATTGAATAGAGCAACACTGTTAATCAGGACAAAGCAAAAC